>KK351031.1:2697894-2716549 GCA_000671755.1 Glossina brevipalpis
CATAGAAACCTTGCTTAATAGCCAGAAATAAAATTTGAAAATGGACAGTATAGGGAATCAAACAAAGGGATCCAAAAAAAAAGCAAAATCTACAACATATAATTCGTAGCAGAATCAATTAGAATCCACTTGGTACAAAAAGTTATGAAAGCCATTTAAAACTTTTGCACAAAAATGGGCTCGGTATCCAATATGCAAGAGACGAAAAACTGTAAATTTTCATTCATTATAGATATATATTACACTTATACATCTCATCTACGAAATCTATTTTAATTTTGCAGTGAAAAAAAAAAAAAATAGGTCTTATATGTCGACAAATATCTCTACCTGTTTACAGTGAGTAAAATATTGTAACTGACTATCTCTATGTAATATTTTGACCTAGAATCTATTATAAATAAATTTCTTTAGGATCAGTTAAAAAACTAGTGTAAAAATTTCCCGATATTTTAACTGACTAACGTCAATATTTGACAAAATATATTGAAATTCCAGATGTTCAAAAATTTCCTCTAAGGCGTATATTATTTTTTTGCTTGTTCGATTTTTTAAAACTATTGTCTACTTTTCCTCTTAACTCCTTCCATCAGGTACGGAATTAATTGCTATTATCGTTACCACATAAGTGAAGTATAAATCTTGAATATATGTAGAAATTAAAAAGTCATAGCTGAGTTGTTAAGGTGTATCATTAGTAGTAAGTCAGAATGCAGGTGTGAGGTTCAAAATCCCTTGGCGGTAAAGTTGATAAAAAATACAACACAAGGCGCCTACGGTCTATAAGTTATCTCGAGCTTTCAATCATGTGAAGATCAATAAATAAATAAAATTAAATATTTTAAGAAACTAAATCAGTTTATGGTATATATAATATATCGGTCAATAAATCGGCTTTATTCCTTATTATAGTCTCCTTCAAAGTTTAAACAATCAGTTCAGTGTTTCTCTAACATTGTTGTATGTTACCTTCTCTATATCACGATTTATGAAAACACTGAAAATACACTTTAATTTTCGCAACGATTTCATCATTTGATTTATATGTTTTTTCTTGGAGCTTCTTCTTGAAATTTGTAAAACAACAATAGTCGCTACAGATCAGTTCTGCAATTTGCACTTTAGTTCATGCAATTTTTGTCAGCATTTCGAATCAATAAATTTGATTGTGTCATTTCTCTTATGAAAAACCAATATTTAGTCAAGAAATAACATTTTTTTGAGATTTCGATTTTTTTTTTCGCTGTTTTGAGGTAAAAAAAAAAATAGTGTCATTAAAACAAATAATCAAAATAACTTGAAATTTTGACAACAATAATTTGAAATCTAGTATTTTCTAAATATAATGTCTACATATTATCTACATATTAGTCCCGGGAATTATTGATCAATGTTTCTTGTTTCTAATTTTTATATATTATAGAAATAAAACTTTTTTTTTTTTTTTTGCTCTTATTCTTAAAATCTTGTTTTTATCGGTCAACCATTTCTATTAACCGGTTGCCATTCTACATATTGTGAAATATTTAAATGTTTACTTTTCATTTTTTTTTTTTTTTGCATTTTTTATATAATAATATAAAAATGTTTTAATTTGCATAAATTTTTGAATTTTTTTTTAACTGCAAAATTGAAAAATTTATTATTAAATTCAAATATATTACACTCCCAGTAAAAGTCATGAAATTATAAATCGATTTAGCTATATTTGTCTAACCGTTCGTTGTTGGAAGAATTTCGAAATCTGTAAAGCTTAAGAAAACGTATCAAAAGCAGGTAAATGCACAGTTGCGTTTAAATTTTACGGACTAGATTCAGAGTTTGGAATTTTTTAAGATAAAGGTAGTGGCTAGGCTATAAAAGATTCGACACATCCGAATATAATTTTATTTCTTGTTTATATTTATTTATGTTTTTTTTTTTAGACGAGAATTATTATTAAACATATATATATATATTTAAGTATTAAAAACAACAAATTATTTTTGAAAAATATATAAAAAAAAAAATTTTATAAAATATGATTAATTTAAGGGAAAAGCAAAGTGTAGCTGGTCAAAATTTGATTCTAAAAACAAAAAAAAAAAAGGAAAATTACTTAATATATACTTAACTATATAGTCAGGGTAAGATAATGAATGATTTTAAAAATATTGAATTTTGCATTGATTGTGGGGGGGGGGGGGGGGGGGAGGGGTTAGTATTTAAATAAAAATGTTCAAATTTCAACCAAAATAGACACACACATGTCTTGGTTAATAAATCTCTAAAAATCTTTAAATAAACTTAACAAACCGACCCCTTCGCCACTACCACCATCTCGTTACTCTTATAATAAAATTGATTCATTCTCATCCTGCGATGGGAATTTTTGGAACGTTTTCGTTCGTATTATTTTTATAGGGAATTAGCACATGTTTCACATTCATATACATATTATGTATTTATGTTCATCAATGTCAATAAATTTGTAGATATAATTATCAATGAGAGGTTTACGGTTCACGCGTTAGCAAAACGATTAACTTTTAAGGTAAAAATAAAAAAAAACAAATAAATAAAAAATTATTATTAATTCGCTCACAGTATAAATTCATTTGCAATATGTGTTAATTTTTGTGTGTTTATTAAAGTTAATGAACGCTAATATTCACACTAATATAAAAATAAAGCAAAGACACAATCATAATGTTCCGGCATATTTTTCTTTTTTTTTTTTATCGTTTATTTAAAAGTATTTGTTTTCATCAACTTATTTCAGAGATCAAAAAAAAATCTAACTATATATCTCTGTTCTTATATTTGTAAGCAAAGGTTTGTTTGTATGCAAAAATTTTGAATAAATTTTCTTCAGTCACGCAGTTTCCATATTTCAAATTTTGAGAATTTTGCAGTATTAACTAACTCTACGTTTTTATACCCACCAAACCGAAAGATGGCGGTATAGATTCATTCATGTCATTGTGTTTGCAACAACCAGAAGGAAGTATCAGTGAGTCCATAATATATACATGACTATCTTGACCAGTATTAAATTTAGAATCGATTTAAGCATGTCCGTCTCTCCGTATGTCCATCTGTGGTAAATTTTCTCTTGGCCGGAAAAAAAAAGAAAATTGCAAATATGGACATTGGAAATTCATACATGTAGGTGTTGGCATTGGAAATGGGTCAAATTGATCAAAAGATCAGTCCACAATGCAACATAAACTGTAGATATCTCCGCCTTTAAGAAGAAAAAGAAAAGTTCGGTATTTTTGCTAATTACTCATAAATCATAGTAGAAATATCCACATTCATTGAGCGGTCTATCCTCTAGTATACGTAGAAAAATGAATGGGATCGACTACACCCACTCGATATAATAAAGTATTAGAATTGAATTTCTTTTTGAAAACCTTTAAATGATATCAAGAAAGAAACTTCAGACACCTATAAATTATGTATATTCTTGATCATTATTAAATTAGGTATCCAAGTTTCATCGGTATTAAATTCGGAATTCACTTAGAAGTATCGATCCGTCCGTCCTTCCGTCCGTCCGTCTATCTGATTATCTGCGTAATATCTACGGTAAGCATTTGCCCGTTTGCAAAAGTTAGTAAATCTGGATCATATTCGGCGAAAACATTCAAAGTCTTTGTACATAGATTGGTATTGAAAAAAGGCTTTACTAGATAATCTCTCTCGATTGCACTGACATATATATAAATATATATAAAAAGCTATAACACTTGCTACGAAATTCGTATAATACGACTTGCAAAGAAGCTCTTGGAATATTGTTAATGAAAACAGACTGCATTAACAGAAACAAGTAAACATTAGAGATTAGATTTATTTTACGAAAGACTTAGGGAGGGAAGACTCGTTCGACTTGTATAAAAAACAAGAAACAAATTATACTCGATTTATTTAGAAATTTAATTTTAATACTCATTACGTGCTTCTTTATTTTTCTACTCATTATTTCCTTTGCTCTCTTTAAAATATAAAATTTTTCTTTACTTTCTCTTGACGCGCGTTTCAATTTAACTCCTGCTATTTATTCCAATAACGATCTAATAATTTATGGAAATCTGTGATGTATATTTTTTACAAAAATTATATTTACATACGCGACTACTTAAACTCATTACATATATCCTCCGTAGTTTGTCGATGCTAGCAAAAGATAACATAGAAAAGAACAAATATTTTGTCTGTAAATAAGACAATTAGCAGAGACGCTTATAATATAAATGATTTAAAGAATAGATTGATTTAGTACATAATTTGTGTTCAATATATTAAAAAAAAAAAAATTTTATAAAAAAAAAAAAAAAAATTTAAAAAAAATTTAAAAAAAAAAAAAAAACTTTTCTACCATCCGTGCCTATACCGCTAGCTATACAGTAAGTCAATAATAATTACACCGAACGCACGTAACAAGATAACCACTAAGCAAGCCTTAAATCTTTCTGATATGCTTGAGTTAACATATGATTTATATATAGAAGAAGTTATCAATATATATATTATGTCTGTGATTAATTCAATAATATTTAATTATATTCAGAGTCGAATAATAATAAATCGTTTATGGTAAACGAAACTGTTTATTATAGATTTGTTAACTTATTTGTCAAAATATTAGCTCAGACAAAAAGAAATTTGCAGCAATTAATAGCACAAAATGTTAAATTTTTATTAACATTACATGTAAAAGTATCAGAAATTATGTAAGAAAAAAAAAAAAAACAACGAAAAAATCCAGCGAGATTTTTTTATAAAAAGTATCCTTTACCACTTCTTTTAATACGATTTTATTCATAATTTATTTTCATAATAAAATAATAAAAATTAAACCTTATTCTTCCAAGGTATACTTTTCATATAGAAGATGGGGGGGCTCAAAACGGAAACTGACAAAATCGAAATTCAGCAAAATTAGTTTTCTTGCCAAAGAAGGAAAAACAATAGAATAATAATATTCGTTGCAATTGTTAAGCATATTTTTAAGTATTAAAAAAAAAAAGAAAAAAAAAATAATATTAATTATGAAAAATTTTCAAAAATGCCAACACTTTAATTAAGAAAGGCTGCATGACATGCATGCATGGCATGTAATGTAACTTATCGGTGCTTTTGTGTTTATAAAAATGTCTAAAATGTTTAATTTGGCGCAAATATTCTCTGTGTACTTCACTAGAGAAACTTATTCTAAAGGTTTAATGAAAAATTCTAAACCACACAAGAATGAAAATTGTTGGAGTTCTACTGCATTTTATTTTAAAATATCGTATTTCCAGAGAAAAGTATTGAAAGCCTTAAAATGTATTATAGCCATCCTTCTTTTTTTTTTTTTTTTTTTTNTTATAGCCATCCTTCTTTTTTTTTTTTTTTTTTTTTATTTTTTATTGTTTATTGTTTATTGTTTTTTTTGTTTTTTTTGTTATGATAAATTTTCTATTATTTTCCTTTAGTTGTCTGCAAACTTAGCGTTATAAACCTGTAAAGCTACTTGAAAATTCTGCGTTTATTTCTTTCTTCGAAGAATTTTTTTTTGGTCGAAAACGTTTCCTTCGCTTTATCTTGCAAAGACAAAGTCTTTTAGACTTTGCGTGTTGCGAAATGATTTAAAAAAAAGAATGATAATAAAGTATATAATTCATCAAATGGATTCATATCTAGCGTATAAAGTTCATCTTCAAATTTTTAAATTCTCGATAGAAGCACTTGCACTCACTCGAATCGCTTTCAATCTCTTATCTGTTTACTACAGTAGAATGTTTTTATTTTGAAAATGTTTTGAAATTATGATGCACATCATTCTACACAAACTAAATATTGAGAAGGTGTATTCGAAAAGTTGGAATTCAACACGAAAAACATTAACTTGTAACTTACATAGGCAATCAAGTGCTGTGAGCCCGAAATTATTAGGAATTTCTTTCTTCATATTCTCGCGAAAGTTCAAAACATTTATAATTTTTTTTTTTAGGGAAAATGTGTAAAGTGGTCTTGTCTTTTGAAATATAATATTAAAAATTAGACTATGTTGCCTCATTGTAAAGGCTCACTTTTCATTATAAGGATCCAAAGCTTATAAATTGGGGCTTCTAACTTGGTGCAGTAAATTTGTAAAAGTTGTCCCAATGAGAGCGCACTATTTGCATTTTGTATCATTTTTTTTTTCCATGCAATTGACAATTCTGAAATTTGACAACTATCATCTATGATTATTCCGATGGACCATGCAAAGGGCCGGTATTTTGTTTAATAAGTAATGGAGCAAAGTGAAGTGAACGCTGATTTTTCGAAAGAAAAAGGTGATCGTCATCGATGAAGTTCATTTCCATCTGAATGACTTTGTAAATAAACGAAACTGGAACTCAGAATTTGGAACTCAGAAAATCCTTAAGTGATCCATGAGAAACAAACTCACGCACAACGAGCAACTGTCTGGCGTGAATTTCGGTTAGGCAACGTGATTGAGGAGTGTTACTGTTTTGTAAATAAAGACGGAACTGTGGTGACTGTAAAGGAATTTCTTACCGGGAATATGATAACGAAGCTGTTTTGACTTCAACTGACCAGCATAAATCTGGAGGATATATTGTTTTAGCAGAACGGCATCATCTGCCACGTCGTCAATTGGTCAACAAGATCATACACGATTTAAAACAGTGCTATTTCTTTCTTTGTGATTTTTCAAAGAAAGCAGAAACAACTTCTGAGCTCAAGGCCGAGATCTAAGGCGATCATCGATAAAATACATTCAAATTTTTAGTCAAAAAGTTATCGAAAATTTCATGACAAAAATTTATGGTCGGCCATCAAAGCCGCGGAGGCCATTTGACGAATATTTGAAATCCATACTTAATCACTGGGCATTATCTACTTTACAATGCAATAAAAACATCAGAAATGACACTCAAGAAATACGTGCTTTAATTTTTAAATGAAATAGTTTACTAGTATTGAGAGACACCTTTAGCTTGAACACAAAAAAAAAAAAAAAAAAAAATACATGTCTATATATCGGTAAGATAGAAAGATAAGCTTAAGTCAATTCAAGAATTTAATGGTCGGCCTTGCTCTCTTCTACACACTCTAGCGTCTTTTAAATAATGAAATATGAGAACATATATATATTTGGGAATGTATTCAAATACATTTAAATCAATGGAGAGACAAAAGTTTAAAACACGACATGGACATCGTATTCTTTGAATATAATAAATTTTAAGATTATCAACCAATTTATTTATATATATACATATTTATATATATACATATATAACACATATAATAAATATGATTATACAACTGATTAAATGTTCATTAATTATACATTAATTACTCATACGGTGTATAGGTTTAATAATCAAATATTGTTGATACGACGAAAACGTGTTATTTGCAAAATTTACTCGTGCATGTTAATGACATTTTCAAAGTGGGGAATTTTATTAATAAATTTCACCAATAGTTTTAGCTAAATTTTAAACTTTCATATAATATTATAATAATAAATAATATAAGAAAGCAATTATTGTTTTATTCAAATTTTTATGTTAAGTTTATAAAGAAAGCTATATATATATATATATATATATATATACATATATATATCAAGATGAATGAAAATACTGAAAGACTTCAAAATTAAGTATTAATATAAAACTCAAAAAAAAAAAAAAAAAAAAAAGAAAGTTCTATCCAAAGAATCCAAAGTACATTTTGCTTTAAAATCGAAATAATCCTGTTCATGCTTTTTGAATGCTTAGAGAGTTTTCGTAGACATTTCTCAAGTTTTTGTAAATCATAAAATAAATATTGTAACGAAAATTGGCCTTTCGTACTTTTACATTTAAGGCTCAGTTCGTATCTCTGAACCGCGAAAAGCTTGGATTTTGGTTATGTACAATTTTCTTTATTTACGAAGTAATATTTACAAACTCAATTATTCTACAATTTATTACAAAGTAATTATTTCTTCAACAATTGGTTACTCCTCTAATATTTTTAATCGACTCTGCTGTTCTCAGCAAAATGCTCTGCTTATAAACCCTACGAATATCACAAACTCTGCATACCTTCTGCTTTTAACCTGAATTCGTAGTTTCATTAATCCCTTTCATGTCAGGTTTTGCCGAAATTCTTTGCTAATCTTTGCCAGCTGCTAAAATGTGTTTTTATGACCGTTGTAGGTATTACATTCAAAGGAATTTCCATCCCTTAGATTTAGCAAATTTGTTATAGTTGCCTTTTACTAGTTTGTGATTTTCGTAACAATATATACGTATCTTAGGAACTAAAAGTAGCAGGATCGATTCAGATCTTGAAACCTTTCTTCGTTGCCATCAAATTAATTCAACGAAATCGAAATCCATTAAACATGATGAAAATTAGATGAAAGTTAGAGTTGGCGATATCTTGTCTTGATGAAGGGATAATGATGATTTCTCGTGTATTCTTATCTATAGTTGTTTCAAAAAATGATACTTTGCAGTCATTTTTAAAAGATTTCAAAGTAATTAATTAACTTTGGTTGAGAGATTTGAAACTCAATTTGTATCTTTTGAAAAAAAAAAAAAAAAATTACATATAAGTTATGGAATGAAATTTACGTTTGCGTTTGACTAGTAGAAAATTTCGTACTCCAGTCATAATCACATACTTCTCTTATTGGAACTCTATTGTCTATTTAAAAGGGGCTAAAGCAATTCGATTTATTTATTTATTTATTATCCATATGATTAAAAAGAGCCGGATAAGTAGATCTTATGATTCCTTTTTTCAATGAACTTTCACATAACGTGATTGTACAATTCCTTTGTACCTTTCGAATCAAATCAAAAATACATTTCGAAGAATCGAAAGTATTAACCCTTGACATACAATTTATCCAATAAATTTTACATTACATGGTGTAGGGCATATAGAGAGTCCATATAATAGATTAATTTGTAACTCAGAGTTTGATGATTTTCAAATATTAATCAATTTTTATTACAAGTTTTTAAATGTTCGTTCGAAATGTTTGAAAAAATAAATAAAATTTTTTATTTCCCAATAAAATCAAAACAAAACTACGAATGTATCAATCTCATACTGTATGTGCGGGTGTAAACTCAAAAAACGTATTAAACTAAAATAATATAAAAAAAAAAAACAAATAAGAGAATATTATATTCAACTATTCCGGAATCTTTAATATCCACCATCTCTATCTTAAAAAAATTTAAAAAAAAAGAAGCAAATAACAATACTCTATAATATTAAGTAGGCATGGCAGGTTTATTCCATTTTTATTTGCCAAATTTGGTGCCGAAACCTTAATTTTTCGGACCAGAAAAATAGTTATTGTACACAGATTACACAGCTAATCAAAAAGAGAGATAGACAGACGGAGGGACAGATATGTCTTGATGGATATCTAATTTAATAATGATCAAAAATATATATACTTCATAGGTGTCTGAAGTTTTCTGCTTGATATCATTTAAAGGTTTTCAAAAAGAAATTCAATTCTAATATTTTATTATATCGAGTGGGTGTAGTCGATCCCTTTCATTTTTCTACCTATACTAGAGGATAGCCCACTCAATGAATTTGGATATTTCTATATATCTGCCTGCTATGATTTAGGAGTAATAAGCAAAAAAAACCGAACTTATTTTTTCTTCTTAAAGACGGAAATATCTACAGTTTACGTTGCACTGTCGACTGATCTTTTGATCAATTTGACCCATTTTCAATACCAATACCTGCATGTATGAATTTCCTATGTCCATATTTGCATTTTCTTCATTTTTCCGGCCAGGATAAAATTTATCACAGACGGACATGCTTAAATCGATTCTTTGATGTTGATTTGATGCTCAAGATCAAGAGTACTGATACAGATACAGGTGGGATCTCCGAAGTTTCCTTCTGGGTAAAATGAGAAAATAACAATTCGGTGATGGATATAAAACAATACAGTAACATATATGGCGGAATTTAGAGATATCTTGATTGTTAAACATCTCCCCGATATATAACTTCATCTATATTTTCCATAATATTTATATAAATAAACGCGAGACCAAATTGCAAATTTTTAAAAATTTTATCCTCAGAGACTTCTAAACATTTAAAATATTATATGAGAATAATATTGTAACATTGAATTTAACGAATTTCTCTAAACAAACAAGCACATACACACTTATTTGTGAAAGTCGTGCATCGATCAAACTAGTGAGAATCATGACGACACCAATTAAGCAACTAAGGCACCGGATATCAAATACTAAGAACAATTGCAATCCAAATAAAAGTTAAATACCGTGAGAAAACATTTTCAGTGAAAAAAAGAGGATCAAGAGAGAATGTGAAGATAAATTCGAATTTAATTAGCAAAGACATTTACCAGTAACATTAACAGAGCCCTGTAAACTAATTAACATAGATCAGTTAATATTAGTTTGGGGGAAAAGAAATCCATCCAATCTTATATGAACTTCAGGACTTTATTTAACATTTCGAATTGGAAAATAATGGATTTCTTTTTCCCCAAACAAAAAGAAATCCATCCAATCTTATATGAACTTCAGGACTTTATTTAACATTTCGAATTGGAAAATAATGGATTTCTTTTTCCCCAAACTAATATTATTGATAAATGTCTTTGCTAATTAAATTCGAATTTATCTTCCTACCCTTTGGGTACAAGAAGGAAAAAGAAAAAAGGAATAAGAAAAACCTCGGTATAATAATAATAATAAGCCGACTAGAAACAGAAATAAAATAAGTTCGGAAAATATTTTTATTTTTTTTTTTTTTTAATACATATATTATATAAAATAACAAACTTAAAAATAAAACAAAAGGTAAACAAAAATATATAAATTTTCATTTTGTGTTTTGAAATTAATTTCTAAATTTTAAACTGTCAGTTTGAAAACTTACAATTTTTGAAAAAAATTTCATTTTCTTTCCAATTTGATAACTATTAAAACTCTCAGGTAAATAAGTGCTATGCAAATATAAATATATATATATATATATATATATATATATCACAACAGATCATGTAAACTAATTGAGAAGGAATCAATATTTTTTCAAAACATCATCCCTTTGAATTGATGTAAAATCATTCATCGTAGAACGTAACAATAACACCAAACATTTACTCGAATAATAATCAACAAAAAACAAAAAAAAAACGAAGAAACCGATGAGATTCAATTTGTTCGCCACATATTCCACATATAGGGAGAGTAATGTTGGATTGCACAATTTACTACCTTGGATTTCAGTTTAAGAATTTTGAAATGTTAATCAATTTTTGAAAATATTTATTATTTTTTCAAATGTTCGAACAAAATGTTATGTTTGTAAAAATAAATGCAAATTTTTTGTTTTTTTTCTCTCAATAAAATTTTAAAAAAAAGTGCAAAATAATTACACAAATTCACATGACAAACCCCCTAACCCCCACTCCCCCCTACACATAATACAAAAATGTTCGAATTCGAGTTACACGAGTAAAGTTCGTGCTCTCCCATGGTCGCATAAATCACATTAGTTTCATACATTCATTTATGCAAAATATTGTACAATTAATTTTTTTACAATTTAAATCCGCATATAAATAATCCAAAGCTTAATTTCATTGGTTTTTGACTTACATTGATGTAAATGTCAAATAGATAATTGATATATAAAATAATTAAAATCGATCTGTGAAAGTAATCCTAGGACGACTTCAACGCACTTTTCAACTTTTTCTGTTTTTTTTTTTAATGACCTCACATCCATCATTGATTGAAAAGAGATTCCAAATTGTATTTTATTTTATTAATTAAGAATTTATGATAACACACAATCTTTGAAATATATTTTGGTTATATATATTTTGGTTATATATATATATATATGTAAACACAGAAAGTTGTCGCTTATATATGTCGCTATACGTCTTATACGTTTTATTGGTATTTTAAATAAATAAATGAAAGTCAATGATGTTTTTCTGAAACAAACAGTAAAACTTCATCGTGTACAAACGTGTTTATCACGCATTTATGTATAAACAATGTATGCATAGAAGTAAATGTATTTTATACGTCCATACCACATACCACATAAACATAAACGTAATCATACAAGTGCGTGCATATACCATTCATTTACAATAAAATATTAGTTTTTGGAATAAAATAAACATTTAATGCCGTTTACCAATCAATTAATATATTTGTTGTAGTTGCCTTCAATGCAAGGACAACTTGTAGTGTTGACGCGGTTGCGAAGGTGTGCGCAATTGAACAGTTGTCAGGGATGTCATTTTATGTTCTGAATTATTAATTATTGAAAAGCAAACTCTCTCTCTCTCTCTCTATCTATCTATCTATCTATCTCTCTCTATCTCTCTCATTTATTTATTTTTTTTTTTTTTTATTATTTTTATTTATATTTTAATTTTGTTTTGCAAACAATACTTCAATACTACCAGCTAATAGAATGTCTCTCTTATTTGAAATTTAATAAATTTAAAAATTTTACAAATCAAATTAATATTTGAAGTTAAATCTAAAGAAATAGTGTAGATAGATCAAAAATTAGGCATTAAATGATAGATAGACAGATAGACGGAAATAGATGTTTTAAGATGAAAATTTGTAACAAATATCGAAAAGAGAATCATATCATCAAAATCTTGAAAAAATAAACTAAATCTCGAACAATAATAATTTAAGTAAAACACCTCAAGATAGACATATTTAAAAAGAACTTCTTGGAAAACGCAAACGATAGAATAAAACCAAAGGATTATTAAACAATAAATATAATACTAAATTCTTAAGGGATTGAATGAAAGAGTATTTAAAAACATTTTGAACGCGAAAGCTGGTGTTCGTAAATTTATGTTTTATACGCAGCAATCTTACCTATATAGATCGATATAATATATTAAAAAGACTACCAATGTTGTTCCCTCTTCAAATTCGAAATTGTTTTATTCTAAAGAATTCACTTTGACGCATAAAAAAATTTAAAAAAAAGATTATCTTTCATATTTTCTTAAGATACTAGATTTTTTTTAACCAACATCTATAATGTCCAATATATTTATTTTTCCCGGCTTATAATACTTAGAAATATTTAAATATATCTTAACCATAAGAGCCTAATTAGTGTAAGAGATTCATCAATTAAATCTATCTACGTCTCTTCGAAACCAAACCAAACCAAACCAAATTAGAATAAAAATTTATCGCTTCATCCATATATTCTTGGAAAAATTTTATAAAAATCAAAAGAAAAATAGATTAAGCTTCCGATAATCAAACATCTTAAATAAAGGGGGTAAATAAGCTTAGAGAAATTAAAAATGTTCGTTATTAAATTAATAATAGTTTCGGATCGGATGTGTTTTTCTGGTAGCTAAACTAAATATTCGCTATGATTAGTTAACGCACCTGTAATTATCAAAAAAACTGTTCATACATTTCAATCACATTTCATGGTCATGAAAGGTCACGATCGTCACTTTGCAAAGCAAAGTTGCAAAAGTATGATACCTTTGATTAACACTCATTGGTATTTTTCTTAACTTTCAGTTTTATCAGTTTCAGTTTCAGTTTTATCGTGTAATAAATATTCATGCATTCAAGCATAAGTATCCTTAATTAGCATGATATTCTAAACTGATTTAAGCAGACAACTGCTATTGCTGAATATACAGAATTGAAATGCCGCTTCTACATTTTTTGTTTTGTCCACTTATAGAGATTTTAATCAAAAATTGCCTTCGTTAGCATAAACAATAATTTTAAAAAGAAATAAACACATTATAGTTGGGTAAGGTCAACCATTTAATACCTTACATCACACCTTGTCTTTTATAATAAAATATCATAGCAAAAATGTTGTCTTCTTTCCATGTGATCATGTTAAGTTCTTTAGAGTCCTTATAGATTAAGACGAATAAATCGTGAACTGATATGGTCCTAATTTAATATATTTAATATTTCTATCAAAGATCTTCTTACTCCTCAATTACTTCTATCAGAAACTATTAAAAATTCAATTAGACTTTTTGTTGCCCTATAAAAAGTTACTTTTCATGAGAACCCTCATATGTAATGGGGTTCAAAAAATATACCTATGTAGTCAAAATTTGATGCAGTTAATTTCTCTATGTCATTAATGTGAACTAATTTTCATTATATATTTTGTAAGAACGTTTATATGAGAGATGATTCAAAAAATGATCTCATCGGGTCCACATTTTTTGTATGTAATTTTTATATCAAAATACTGGTTTTTAACGATTTTTGTAGAAAAAGATTAGAAATTGTAATTCTTTACATCCTATACCAACTATGATCCAGGATATTAGAAGTTTATACGAATGATCCACTTTTTATAATATCAATTGATTCAAAATCATTTTCTGAATCGATTTAAGACTGTTTATCCATCTGCTGTTGGTTCATATATTTTTGTGTTCTACCTACAGGCTACAATTTTTGAAAAATTTGCAGTAAACTTTAGTACACTGGTATCTTTTAGCCAAAGTACGAAAAGCCTATCGGAAATGTATTTAATCGAGTTCTTTCTACGATCACTCCCTTGATTTGAAAGGAGATTTTATGTAACAAAAATTACCATTCCTAATATTTTTCGAAAAAAATCTCTAGAAACTAATATTTTGCAATATAAAATAAATGTGAAAAATTTGGATCCAATGAGACTATTTTTTGAATTATCTCCCCTTATAACGTTTCTACGAAAAGCAAAACCTTTTTATAGTAAATCTACTTGATTTTTAATGTATGTTATGATGAAAATTAGTCCCTAATAGTAATTTGGCAAAAATTAATTAAACTAAATTTGACTGCGATTTGGGTTTATTTTTTTGACATCATCCTGTGAAAGTGTTCTCATGAAAATTAAACCTTTGTCTGACAAAAGGGCCTGATCTTTAATATTTCATGGTAAACAATTGTTCGCGTTAGTAGTAAATTGACATAAAAATTTAACTGCATCAAATTTGGTTTACGTGAACTTATTTTTTTTGGACAAAGGCAAAGTACACCAAATTTCATCGAAATATTTCAAAAATGACGCGACACAAAATACGTAGGTAAACCTCAGACAGAGCGACAAATTCGTTATTTTCTACGTCGATTCGGTATAATTAAAATTGTGTCTATCGTAAATCTTTCTTATGTCTTACATACATATAATATGCACAAATTTAATCCACAAGTGTAGGTAGGATATATAATGTCAAACATTCAATATATTTTCATCACTGCTATGTCCAATCTATGGCATGGCATGGTCATGTAAATTACTCGCAATCGCTTTACATTATGAAATAGCGACAATTTTCACATACTTACGTAAGACAATAATAACTATTTAAGATTTTTTTTTTATAAATCTAATACACAGTTTCTTTAGCTGCTTTTAACAAACCCTTTCTTTAGTTTCTTTTGATATTCCTTTTCAATTATTTTGCAAAGCAATAAATAACAAATTTGTGAAAGCATACTAACGCACAATAGATTTATTAACTCACAAATGTTTCCAAGCAGAAATCATGCGGTTTTTAAAAATTTATTGGAAATATTCCAAAGAAATTGTCACAAGAAAATATATCGATACATGTATATATATATATATATATATATATATATATGCATGTATGTTATTAATGTAAATTAGTTAAAGCACTCATAACACAATACAATCTCATAAACGTAAGTCACTTCAACTGTTCAACTGTTTTACAGCGCACATATTGTAAATACATGTAAACATAATTACAAAAATAAAATGCATGCATGTGTTGGAACTTTATATTGCCTTGTCATAAGCGTGAAGTGAACAACAAAACGTACTTTGTAATTAAGGCATAAACATATCTCTATACACACACTAATGTTATAATGCAACCCATGAATTGCAATAAAAACTTTTACAAACTTTTTTTTTTTTTTTTTTTTTTTTATAACAATTCTTTAAACATTTTTATTAACTGTTATCTACGCGTGTATACGTCAAGCATGTGTAATCAATTAAATTAAAATTTTAATGTAATAACACCCTAGAGATAATGAGAGCGATATCTATGATCTGTTTTAGATTGACTACGATTTTCCTCTATATTGAAATATTATTTGGATGATGAATCAAAACAAGTTTTTGAGAATGATTCAAAAAATTAATTTCGAAGTGAAGATGAAAATAAATTCGAATTTAATTAGCGATGACATTTATCATCTATACATTAACAGAGAGCTCTGTAACTGCTTTAACATAGCTTTATTAATTAGTTGATATCCGGTTATGATAGGATTTGAAAGCCTAGTGCGTCCAAATTAGGAAACTCAGGATACTTTTGTAAACATCATGATGTAAAACAGTAAGTTATTTCTTTTGTGAAATCTTTTTAATAAATGCTTGAAAAATGAAATATACCGTCGACCACAGCAAAATAAAAGGTGTGAAGTTATATTTAAATATAACTAGCAAACACACAAACCAAAACTGTTAACAGAGGTCTGTTAAGCCATTAACAGAATCCTGTTAACCAAAGTCTTGGAACGATTTATAAAAATTTTTTATTGGACTTTGAAAATTGCTCTACTCAGCATAATATACATTTGATGAATACCCCTTCCAATGAGGCATAGTTTATATCAAGGTGCTTTCGGAAAAATTAATAAAATAAATATGCAGAGGTTTTACTTGGGGCAAACAAATACACATTGTTTTATTTTTTTTTTATTTATGTTTGTTGGATGGTTATGGAAAAATGTTTATTTGTTCGTTTTATGATACATATCCCATATATTTGTACTTTATGCTTATATTGAATGACAATATGTTAACAGGTACAATAAATTGGAAGAATTTTTCCAAAATTTTTATATTTATATTTATATAAAATTTTTATTTTTCCGAAAGCAACTTGATATAAACTATACCTCATTGGAAGGGGTATTCATCAAGGAATCATGCAAAATAAATTTTGTGTTTGCATATCCCTTGGTTTGGCCACAATGGATAATTAAACTTCGGCTTTTTGAATGTCTTATATGACATAGGAGAAAAACTTTTTTATATCAAATTTTACTCAATTAACAAAAATTGATGTTTTGTTTATCATATTCATTCAAAAAAAGTTCCAAAATATTGCCTTTTTAACTATATTTGATATAAATCCTTCCAAGACTTTGGTTAACAGGATTCTGTTAATGGCTTAACAGACCTCTGTTAACAGTTTTGGTTTGTGTCTTTGCTAGTTATATTTAAATATAACTTCACACCTTTTATTTTGCTGTGGTCGACGGTATATTTCATTTTTCAAGCATTTATTAAACAGGTTTCACGAAAGAAATAACTTATTGTTTTACATCATGGTGTTTACAAAAATATCTTAAGCTTCTTAATTTGAACGGACTAAACATCCAAATTCAACCATAGTTTCATGTCAACTAATTAACAGATCTATGTTAGGGGGATTAGAGAGAGCTCTGCTAATGTAGCTGGTAAATGTCATTGCTGGTTAATTTAAAATTTATCTTCACACACTATTTAATTTCGTATTAAATTTACATTGTTTCTTAATCTGAAAGGAATTATAAAGCTACGACGTTTTGGAATATTGAAGATATGAAAATAAAATAATTCTCAATTTTATAGGAGACTGTATAAGTTCTTTGTCAGCCAAAAATAGACTAATCTGCACTCATGCCTTAAGGGTAATTTTATGTCCCAAAAAAAAAAAAAAAAAAAAAAAAAAAAAAAAAAAAAAAGCAAGGGTCTTGAATCACCTTGTCTTTGGTTCATGTAAAAAAGAAATAATTACATTATTTGTTACATCCTTTATGTAAATAATACATCGGTCAATAGTTTCTGATACGGACACGTAGATATCGTTCATAACGAAATATCCATAACGTTGCTAAAATTTGGATCATTCGTGTACGAGCTACAATGGTTTTAGTAACTCAATTTTCGTTATTTTTGAAATAATGAAAATTTCGTTTATTGATTGAAAAAAAAAAAAAAAAATACCAAAAGACAATATTGATTTGAAAAAGTTTTCTACGTCTCTCAAATTTATCGAAAGTTTGATCATTTGAAACGAGATCGCATAGAAACCAATAATGTTGATCGCAGTACACGGCCAAAAAAAAAGAAAGTTAATTCAGAAAACATCAAAAAAAAAATAATGAAAATTATTTTCAATCATTGAAAAATAAAGTTTCCAGAGATATCTAATATTCTAAAGATATTGAAAGGCATTATATTCACTATTTTAATAGAAAATTTAAATATGAGAAAAATTGCGTTCAAAATGGGTATCGAGAGTTCATTTACATTGGACCAAAAACATTAACGTGTTGAAGATCCAGAAAGCTGGCAAGATTACATGAGCCATAGTTAGAATTACTCGGAAGTAAGTTTATTAAAGGGTGTGAAGTTATATTTAAATATAACTAGCAAAGACACAAACCAAAACTGTTAACAGAGGTCTGTTAAGCGATTAACAGAATTCTGTTAACCAAAGTCTTGGAAGGATTTTTATCAAATATAGTTAAAAAGGCAATATTTTGGAACTTTTTTGAATGAATATGATAAACAAAACATCAAT
>KK351032.1:0-51796 GCA_000671755.1 Glossina brevipalpis
TTCCAAGACAATGGTTAAAAATGGGTGGCTTATTACATGGTCCCAAATAAGATTGCGCTTCCTGCTGAAATAATAGGGGAACAGTGATGTCTAAAAGCGAATAAGATCTTGTATAAATATCCGAAACTTAGAACCCTTCGTATTCGTTCAGACATTCAATATTATTGGTGAAGATCTTAAATTAAATGAAACCATTTCATTGTATTTGTCTCGATCTGTTATTTGAAGCCTTAATGAGAAAAATAATAAATGAAGAGAATGAGATTTGAACCAGACGCCATCTATCAATTTTCAAAGATAGTGCGAATCGATTTAGAAAAATGTGTCTTCGCAAACTCTAGGATAATTCAATAATAGGAAACTATGCACCACAACCACCAAATCGAAATAGCAAACCTATAGAAAGTGCCGTTTATCATCCGCAGGTTATATTCATGGAAAACTGCTTTATACTTCATGTACTCTCTTATCTCTATGCGGTGAATCTTATTACATAATCCCCATATCCAACTGATGGGTATCTCAAATTCGCTCTAACTCTAATGTATTATACATTTTTTTTATTGCTTCAGAAAAAATCGATTTAAAAAAAAAACGCTTAGAACAGAATTCTTCCGCACAAACAGCTACAAATTCTTTCCTATTCCTCTTTTTTTCTCTTTGTAAGAACATGTGTATATTCGATGAACATTGGAAAGAAAAATATTTTCTCTTTTATTTTCTTTTTATTTTCAAGAAAGTCCCTAAAATTATTGAAAATTATTTGACATGTTTTGGCTGAAGGCCATTTAATTAATTTCATTTCATTAAAAATTCCAAATATTTGTCAATAAATTGAAACCATCTTACGGGCCGTAGGTATCCAAAAGTTCTCTTAGTGAAGAAATGATTCAAGAGAGAGCAAATATTTGTTTAATCAATTTTATAAAAAGCTGGCAAAGAACAGGCAAAAACAATTTATTTACATTCGAACAACATAAATTTCAGGATTGGGGTAGGGGAAGAGTTACATTAAATAAAAATGCCACCATTTACAAAATATCGCTAATAAAATGTATTTAAAAATTCCATTATAAATGTACTTTAGATTTGATTTCACAAATATTTCGAAGAGTTTGTAAGAAAAGTTTTTTAAATTTCTATTCAGCGAAGTAGTTAATTGATTAAAAATTAATATATATACGTATGTTAAGAAAAACAAATAAGAACAAGAAGAGTCAAGCTTCGCTCATTTGTTCCCGTGAGGACAATGTATGCAGTGCAAACTTTATAAAAATTAGCATAGAGAGTAGAACTTAACAATATTTGCTTGCAATTGATTTGCACAAAGTAGTTTTTTAATAAAATTTTTAACAAAATTGTGTTTCTTCCACCATTAGAAAGTCAATTCATTATTATAATCCACAGTATTGGTCGGTACATGATTTGTACGAATTTGTGCCCCCGAGGGGTTTAAGATAAAGCCAATTTTTATTATACTGATCGATTCAGAATGACTTCCTGACTCGGTTTAAGGTTATCTGTCCGTCTGCAAAACGGATGATTCTATTATTGTTTTTAACCTGGATAATCTGGATAACGTAAGTCAATTTTTTTGGATTCAACCTTACATGAACATTCTAATGAAAAGTTAATCTTTATAAGGCTTCTTTTATAGTACTTTATCGTGAAAAGTGTTTAAGGATAATAAGAATTCTTCAAAGGAAATCAAATTGTTAAATTTGGACCATTTCAAGTTATGTTTTTCACCCGTGAAAGGTATGCCTTCACATGCAAACAAAGCATAATTTTTGGTATTTTATTACGAAAATAAATGATTACGAGTTGTAGGGTATTGAAAGACTAGCTTACCTAACCATAATGTTGTTTCTTGCTTTGGATTGACATGAAGTATTTAGTTACTGCCGATTTTCTCTCTCGTGAAGAGAACTTAAATTCGTAACACTCCGATTCCGATCATTTTTATTACGGACATCTATTAATATCAAAAAATAAATTGTAACCAAAACTTCGGCCTATAATACTTAAGAATATTTTTTATTCGGAATTGAAGAAGCGTTTCTCCCATATGGCCTTTCCTTCTTCAACTGTTCCACACTATTAGAGGTTAAGATAGCTTCGTAAATAGTGCATTTTTGAGAAACCTTATGGCGTATTTCACTGGATCGCCGTATTTTTAATGTGATGTATTCAAGAATTGTTGATTTTCATTTTATTTATCTAAATATTAGGTTCATCAGCTGTATTCCGGATCACACGTTTGCAATTATTATCGCGTTAGCGCCTGTGTCAGACAGATGAACGGATGCATCAAACGAAAGTCGCAATTTTAAGGAATTATTCATCGAACGTAACAAATTGTATAAAGTTTACTCAATTTTGAATTTAGAAGAGGAAAAAGTTTGATCGGCTTATTTCCAAAAAAGGCGAAACCCATTGCACAGTCGCAAGAAAGCTTAGCGAACGCCTGAATCGAAAATTGTAACTTTTAAATTTTGATCTTTAAGATACTTTTCTTTCTGGTCTTTTAATTACAGACAACGGTGATTTAATTGTGTGAAAGGATTGCAGGCAACCTTATGAACCTTGTGAGGACCAAAGTTGTGTACTTGTTTTGGCCCACATGGTCCTACCGTATAACAATAGTTTACGATATATATGTGAGTTTGCTGCTCTGAAACGGTGAACTGTAGCAATATAGACCATTTTCAATACCAACCTGAGTGCAAGAACTTCCAGGAGAATATTTACCACAGACATTACACAAACAGACAGACGGGCATACCTAGATCGATTTCAAATTTGATGCTGATCAAGAATATATATACTTTGTGGGGTCTCCGAAATTTCCTTTTGGTAGTTACAAACCAAATAACAAAATGAAATATACCCTTCACTTTCGGTGGTGAGTATAAAAAAATGATTACGTACTGTCAAAGCTTAATGTGCGCACGCATTCTTAATGGTCATCATACACAAAACCGTACATAATATACCGTAGAATAGATGAATTTTTTATTTATTGTTTATTAAAGACTTTTATGGATTTTTCAATGAACATTTGTTTGTATCATTTGAAAATAATTGAGAAATTGAATACAACCTTATGTAGTGGGTGTAAAAATTTCAAGGGGATTCTTGTATAATAAATTAATAATTCTTTTACTTAATATTTTCTCTGCTTTCTTGCTTTTTCCTGCATTCTTTTAATATGACTTGCATGATTAGGTCACGTCTTCAGATTTAATAACTTTGCAAAATGAGTTTAGTATATTTTGAAGTTACTCTTCACAATTTCTTATTTCATTTCATTTCATTTAATGATCAAAATTGCTAAAAAAAAAAAAAGAAGAAGAAGAAGAAGAAACGTAGATAGTTTGAATTGTTGACTTTTTACTTAATTGTGTTCCTTTCAAAACTTTTATTATGATTAAAGCTTATACAGTTTTTATAAGAAAATATCTTTTGCTGTATAAATAACTAAATAGTCACAATGCTTTATTTAAAGAAAATAATAATACTAAACTTGATATCCAAAAAATAATTTCCTTGGCTTTTCTTTTTTCTCTCGAAGCCAGAACTATTGCAAATGAATAATTATTAATTATTTATGGTAAATAATTAAAATTAATAATTAGTATACACCGCTAACAATAAAATCGAAGATGTCCTCAGTTTGACTGCTTTTGAAAATTTCATTCACATAACCACACATAACCAATTAGTCAAAAAAAAAGAATAATCAAGATACTGGAGATATAAGTTTGAAATTTATTATTTTTTACAACCCAAAAAAAATATATATTCAAATCATATGAAGCCGGGTAAGCCTGATCGTAACGTACCTATTAAATATTCTAAGTAATCCAAAACAATGTTTCACTTATTTTCGTAACTCAATATCAAAAATTATACCTATACCTTGTTTCCATATCAAGGCATACTTTTCATTAACTGACATGATCCAAATTTAGCATTTTACATTTTCTTCTTCAAAAATCATCATAAAGTAGTAAAAAGTAGACTTTATTGCCTGGTAAGTATTTACCCCTCACGACAATTCTGGTGTTGGCCCATCTAATCTAAATTTGCTACAGATCATTTTCATGTCATATTACCAGTATGGACCATTGTTAATAATTAGACACATAAAAGCTTATCTTTCTAGGAGACTCTTATATTGGATAGGATCCACAAAATATATCAACATGGTCCAAATATTTGTTAAAAATTACTTTCCTTTTCAAAAAATATTAAAAAAATTAGGCTTTTTGTCAGACTATGGAAGATTTCTTTTTCAAGAGAACCTTTATACGGAGTGAAGGCTAAGAAATTGATTTACGTGGTCCAAAGTCGATGCAGCTCGTTTCTTATGTCGGAATGAACTAATGATCTATGAACTAATTTTCATTATAAAATATGAAAAAATAGGTATTTTTGTTATATAAAAATTTACTGTTCACGGAAACCTTTATGTGGAAACCAAAATGTTGACCTACTTGATATCAATTTGACAATTCATTTCATTTCCCCTTTCAATATATTTGCAAACCCTACGAGGACAATTCCGAGACTACGAAGATTTTTGTAAAAGGCTAAAAAGGCCGAGAGCGATTAATTACTTTTTTCACTTCGAATCACTAGAAGAGAAGACAATTGGATTTAGTCGTCTCAAACAGATAGAGCAACTAGAAATAATACAAATAATACTCAAAAATTTCTATCCAATTATATAGACGTAAATGAAAATGCCTGTAAGAGGGAAAATCTCTGAAATTAGGAAAAGACTGAACAGTTGACTTTAACCTAAATCATCAACAATAATAAGTTGCCCTGATACGACCCCAAATTGGATTTTATTGGTTGAGTCTTCTTGTAACATTTTTGTAAAAACTTTAAGATTCTCATGTAATGTATTTATGTCATTATTTGTATCATCAATAATTTGATGACATAATTTTAAAAATCTACGTCCCCTCAAGCTTTGATGATTTGTGCTTAGCCTGACATTAGAAACAAATCAAGAGAAAATGTTTACCTTTTATTTTAGAATATTGTAGAATTGTTGTTGTAATTGTTTATATAACAACTTTTATTTTTTGTTTTATGATTATTGATTTACTTTTTGTTGGTGGCATTATTATTCTACATATTATTTGTCGTAGTCATGGTTGACGTTGCTACTATAATTCGTTTTCTATTTTTATCAAAAGTTAATCTTAGTGTGAATTTTTCAGAAAATCAATTTTGAGACAATATTTATATCAATATTTTTTCAATGTTTCATTGAGATTAATACTCGAATAAAATATATTAAGAATAAAATACATATTTAAAAATGATTTTTATTACATTTCATTAGGGTCGGCAACTGTCTAGAACAATTTTGAACAAATCGTTTAAGCTACATTAATAAACGAACCTGTGTTACATTAAAAATTGAAAATCTGAGGATAATAATTATTTTAACTAAAGTAAGACAATTTGACTCATACATGAGAAATGAAATTTTTTGCAAAGATGAAGAAGAAGATAATTGCAAATCAATTTAAGTGAAATATTTATTATTAAAAAATTCATTGTAAACCCTGTTTTTGAAACAAGTTTTTCGCAAACATTGCTAATACATTTACCACAATGGCTAATAATCAAAGTACCAATAAGTCAAATTGGCTCACACTGTAGTTTAAGTTAACATGTGTTCTAAATTTTCTATCATATGTCGGAAAATATTCAGTGAATGAAAGAAAACTTTTTCTTGAAATTTCGATCTTTCGATCTCTTTCCCCAAAGCCTCCGAAAAGACTGTCTATACCAAATGAATCCCTGGTAGGAAATTACAACCTTGTATCTTAACCGTTGATTTTTAAATTCTTTTATATGCTAACAAATATCTATCAAAGACTAAGAGTGATTCGAAAACTTTCAATCTTTCTATCAAGAAATTCAAATTTTTTCAAGTTGATCTATAAGTTCCGCTATAGATCATATTTGTTTACGTTTTCTATATCATTTCGGAACATCTTCGACAGATGCAACACCAAACACCCTTTCCAGCATATTGTAATGTATTTAAGTATTTTAGCCATTTGTTGTTAACTAATTTAACACATCGAAACAGCACTTCCAAAGAATAAACCCACCATTCTTATCCATATAGCTTCAAATCTCATAAATTCATCTTAGATTAAATACATTTCATTATCAAGCGTAAGGAGCCTCGACGTTACAATATGCACAGTTTTGTTTCTTCTTGTTGGGGGTTGTTATAAGTAGGTTAGCATGAAACAGTTCGCATATTTCTTTTTTATCAAAATCAAAAAGTTCTTAAGAACATTCGATACAACTTCCTAACTTATCGCTGCTTTTTTTAAATATTATTATTAACTGTTTGCCGTCTTGATCTAACTGTCGTCTTTTTCTCATTTATTTTTATTATTGTTACTATTATATTTTACACAAACATTAACTTTTTTGTAATTTTGTAAATTTTGCAAATATTCTGAATGTTTAATAATATGATTATACAATAGGTTAACATCTAATTGATTGGTTTCGGGTCCACCATATTCAGCAGGTAACGATTCATATCCAACCATTTCTCGTAGTTTATTAAAATTTTTACCATCATGTGAGAAAATCTTTATAAGGAAGAATTTAAGATTGAAATATAATTCTTAAATAATTAACAAAAAAAATATGTCAAAACTTACAGTCTCTTTGAATTCGTTACTTAAAAAGGGCATGACCATAGAAATGGCAGCATTCATTAAAAATCCACTGTGTATGATGTGTATCACTCGACAAGGGAACGGTAATATCGTGTTTTTCTCATTTACCAGACGAGCAAACGTTGGCGATAGCATACGTAAAAAATTATGTGTCATGCTTAAATGAAAAAAAAATAAATAATTATATATTATTATATTAAAATAGGGGCGGATATTAGACTAATAGAAGAGCTGACAAAGCAGTAGCTATCTATTGAAAACACCTAAGATTTTGTTATGCAAAAATGTAATAATTTAACAAAATGTAATAATTTAATTTTAAATTAAATTTTTAATTAAATTATTTAAAGGTCTCTTAGAAAAAAAAAATTAAATAAAAAATTAACAGAATGACTTAATTTTTTTTAATGTTAAATAAAAAGAAAAACATGCAATGAATAAATCCTTCCAAAAGGCAATAATATTTTTTTTAAAAATAATATGGGCCAAGACAATGGTATAAATTTCCAATAAATACAAAAGCTGAATTACGATATTAACACACTTAATACCAATAGAACGTAATAGGAAAAAAATTGGACGTGACTGCAAACATCTTAACTCAAAGGATGACAATCTTGTACACAGAACGAGTATCAACTTTCTTCGTCACGAGAACTCTTTCTAACAAGTATTGAAATCTTTTGTAGTGCGCATAAGGATTTGTAGTTATCACTATAACCGGTAGAACATAGAGAACTGTAAAGAGCAGAGATCATCCTGCTCCGTTCATAAACCGTACAGCCAAAATCCACTAAAATGGTTCTATTATCTTTTTCGAATATGTTAGCTTTAATCAGTTAACCCACCAGGAACGGTAGTGATTGTAAAAAATATTTTCTGAAATGAAATGTCTCCATAGAGAGCTACGTGCCTAAACTTAATTCTTAATATATTAAATACATTCTTTTATTTCTATTCGATTAATATTTCAATTAATAACAAAAAAATTAAGTAAAAAAGTTAAAAAAATTTAGGAGAGATATTTGAACGGCAGAAAAAAGTTTATTATTTAACATCTTTCTAACATCATAAATTTTTTTCCCTTTGCATATAAATCTAAAATTACGGTGCAATCGACGCATTCAGAAATATATTACATTAGACTTCTAAGCTTTACTTTTAATTGTAATCGAATGAATGTAACCGAGGTGTGAGTAAAAAAATTGATAACTTGTGTTGCTCTGCTCCTAACAAAAATAAATCAAATTTTTAGAGTGTTCGATGAACATAGGTAAGCGTGTAATAATAGACGACCATAAGACTCAAACAACACGTCAGAGTACCGTTCTTCTCATTCAGATGAATCGGCTTAAAAGCCGTAAATCAATTTTGCATTAAGAATTCTAATTTTTCCGTTTACAAACTACGTCATAATTAATTGTCACTTGATTATTATTTTTGTAAGTTAGTGGCATCTATATATATTTTTTTAACAACAAAAATAATTAACGTTTAGAACCAGACGCAATTGCCATTCGAATCAAAGGAAGAATTTTGAGGCATGGATTTTAGATATTTTTTAATAGAAATTTTTACATTTTATACGCCCGCGTCCGTTAAATTTAATAGTTTCATCACCCAAAAATGGAAGAAAGTCCCGACTAGCGTAACTTCCCGCGATAAATATAATCTGACTACTGCGCCAGTATTTACACAAACGATTGAATCAGCAAATTAAAGCTTAACACAGATTTTCCGGATTCAACTAAACGTAGCATGAAAATCTACCCACAAAAAATCCAAAATTAATATAGCAAGTGTATGAGTATGCGACTCCCAAATCAAAAATACATTCTATACCTATTTTAATAGAACTCCTTACCCATTCAAATCAAATATCAAAGTTATACCAAATCGTTGCACTCTTGGCAGCAGCAAAAGCGATTCAAAAACCAAGTCGTCCATTTCGATAATATCTTGCAAGTAATTCGGAAATTTACTAAATGCATCCACTAAAATTAATTTACACAAATCATGAAAGTTAAAAAAAAAGTACTACAATCATACCTGATTTTATAATCACAATGGGTCGTCCATCTTTGTCAGGATGTGGCATAACAAAACGTGTGCGGGTCTCTAGAAAATGATCACGAAAATATTCCACTGGATGATGTGCCAGCCAGTCTGGATGTTCTGCTTTAAAATCATAATAACGTCGTAAGGACTCATAAGCCTTATTTACATCCCATTTTGCAAAACTTAGAAATTTTGTTAAGAAAACGTCATCACAACCGACAGATAAATCGCGACTTTCTTTAAAGAGAATCAAAAGACTTTCATACAATATACACTTTTATACATATATAAAAATTTTTTACAGACTTTCAATTAATTTGTTTAAAAGCTTGATTTTACGATGTCTATCTGAAGTATACTTCTGTCTCAAATCCAAATACATGTTAATTAATTTATTTAGATTAATAAATGTTTAACATTAAGTGCAATAATTGCGCCTAGAAACTAATGTATTTTTCGCTCCACTAAAATATTTAATAATCGTTTTATGAGATTTGCCAGGGCTATGGCTGAATATATTTTTTCCGTATTTTCAATTTTATAAAAAATTATTACGAATACATTTGACATTCCTGCACAGTAAAATTTGGACTGATAATAAAGCTGTACGAGGCACACATAGGAAAAATGTAAAAATTAATTTGATAGGTTATAAATCCAAAGGAATGACGAGAAGCATACAAATTGCTTTTAATATTCACTTTTTTCTAAGAATTTGTTTTATTAGATTTCTACCAAAACGGGATAAATTAATATTCTTACAAAACTTAAAAAAAAATGTAACGTAGAAATGTCTCGAGTTTTAAAATTTCTATAAACATAAATAAATGAAAATCTTAGAGATTTAAAGCGGAAAGAACATTGAAATAAAATAATATCCATTTGTGTTGATTGATAATAATCGCTGATCACAATAACCTCCTATTTTTTATTAAACTTACTACAGCACATATTTATGCACATACAAACTCTCGTTGAACAAGTCACTTTTGCATTCATTGGCTCAAAACCGGACTTGGGTAGTATCCTGACTTTTGACCATACACACTCCACACCTAAACGAAATTCTAATGTTGGAGAGACACTTACATCACTGCCAAAATTCATCGATAGCACTGAAACAGTTAAACACCAGAAAGGAATAAAAATGAACACTTCTTATGTTTGTGTGATATCCTCCACGAAAATAAACAAATATATTTGGTCATCATTGAAAACTTTCCATATATTTTAAAACTGGCAACATCGGTATTCTCTTCTAAAAGTAAACTCGTAAATTATCTCAATTTCTCTATCCTAAACAGAGTCGCCAAATTTTGCAAAAACGAAAATGTACTTGAAAACCGAAAACGTCGAACAGCAAATAAAATGCATACAATTTGCCTTTTGCTAGAACACAAATATGTAGAAGGAATATAAAAAATATTGTACATGATAGTTGAAGTAGTGTTAAGACTTTCTAAAATTAGCGTATAGAGTGTGAAGCCAATCAATAAAAGAGGCTTTTAACACATCTTTTACCAATTTAATTTTACGTCTCCAAATTTCTTCGCAAACATCTTTCCTTATGTCGTATAACTGCCGAAAGATAACCTTTGAAAGTAGTACCGTATAAGAATAATTTGATACAAAGTGAACTCTCAACGATATTTCAGTACATATATGTGTATTGCTATTACATAAATCAGTTTTCTTGCAAATAGAATTATTTGCAGATATGAAAAAAATTATTCGCGCCAACAGTGCCTCAGTTTTTGTGAACGCTTACACTATGAGTTATAGTTTTCGAAAACAAAAAAAATTAGAAACCAGACGACTAATATACATATGATATATTTAAAATAACATATAAATTAGTTCATTACTTAAAGGTTCATATTTAAATTTAATATTTACATCGGAAATATCTATTTGTAACTCTTCATACACATTAGAAACGTTTTCCTATAGATTTTTTTCTTTTTTTACGAGCTGGCAACCTTGTCAAAGTGACACAAATCATTTAAGACGCCATTTTTGTTTTTTTCTTATTACCTACTAGTTCATTTTGACGGGCACAGAGAAAAAACAGAAGAAAGTGTATTTCTATATTGAATTTTATAGAGAAAAAGAATTCCTGTAGTAGAAAAATATTGTAAATAATTAAAAAAATATAATCAGAAAATTGTTTATTGATGTTTTATAAAGATTATAAAAAGAATTTTTATGTAAAAAGTTGTATGATAAAAGTCTATGAGTCCGTGTGTTAAAGAAGAGACGGCTACAAAATAAAATTCCAATTTCGCATTGATAACATAATGTCGAAGGCAAAGAAATTATCATTGCCTAGTAGCAATGATGCGCACGAATTTTATAATTATAAACCAAAGGATTTAATATGGTGAGTGGGTGTGTGGCTGGATACTAATTACCTGCAATACACAAGAAAATTTATATAAAATATAAAAACTGGAAAGTTTTGGTGAAAATCTTTGAAAACGTAGCAACGAGAAGACTACCTTTAAAGTCAATCAGAGAAAATGGCGCTTAACCTAACCTCAAATACGATACAAAATGTTCCTTGTACAAACAAGTCAGAACGAAAAATTAATTGATTAATTAATTAAATAAACTATAATATTTCTTCTATCAAGACGTTTTAGAGTTTGAAAACATGTCCGGAAAAAAAATTTTTTTTTTAAAAATCTTATAAAAAAGCTTTTGTGTTCCTCTTTATTGTATGTCGATGCGTTCCCCAACACGGCTGACGGCACTGCTTTCTTGCGGCTATTAATGTATTGCAGCTCAGCAACGTTGCTGTGTTCGTGTTTGCTTTGCGCGCCTTTTTTCTCTACAACCAAAATTTTCTATAATGATTTTTATAAATTGCTTTCGTTAAGCTAGAAAAAGTTCTTAATTCACCAATTTCTTTAATTTTAGGGCTAAAATGAAAGGGTTTCCACCATGGCCGTCTATGGTAAGTGCTAAAATGTTATCTTTTCGTATATTATTTAAATTATGAAGTATCGACGCCATTGTCTACATCAACGTTTGTTATTTTATATAAAAAAAGGTTGATGCCTCTTCTTGTTATTGCTGTACTTCTCAATTTAAAATATGTGTATATGTTTATATATACACGTACTGTAGTGTTGGTGTTCGATATATATATATTGACTGTACTTTTGCGTACTATAGAATGAAATTCTCTAAACGAGGCAGAGAGAGGGAGAGAGAATGTGCGACCTCTCTGCTGCGTGTGTTACTTTTTAAGCTGCAGATAAACACTGACTGCTGTATATCATGTAATAAAATCTGTCAATTGTTGCCTAGATATTCAGGATTTTTTATTAATTGCAATTGGATTAATTTAGAAATCGAACAATTTCCGAACAAAATCGACAGACAAGTTATAAAAATTTGTTTCCAGATTTAGATTACCGAAGAGGTCTATGCGAAGTTCTTCATGTTTTAGGACGAATTAAGTAATCAGCAAATTACTGCACTTGTGACGAATATATATACTTACTTTAGATTATATGTTTTACAATAGGAAATGAAGAATTTCAAACATTTGCAGTTTACATTCGCGACAGTACGCATTAAATTAATAAACTCAGTAAGAGGAAAAATTATTTATTTCTTATAATGTTATCAATATTATTTATATTGATATTATTATAAGATCCGCAGAATATGAGTTTCCCGCCAAAAGTAACATCAAATCATATGAGAGAAGATCGTGTTCTACATCTGTTGTTTCTTGGAATAGGATTCCAAAAACGCCTAACGAAGACAAAAAACACAAGCGGCAATACATTGCCGACAAATAGTAGGTTATTCGGAAAATCATTTCTTTTTTTTAAAGTCTCTATAGAGGACAATTTCTTATAGTATATAAATATTTTTGTTATTTGATAAACCTAATCTTTAGCAAATCTTATTCAGCAGTCCTCATCTATTAATGACTTTATTTTCTAATCAACAGCTTCAATTGCCCTCCAAAAGCGTGACGCATCTTCACCATCAAAATTGCTAAATCTAAATTTTGCATACCAGTTTAGACAACGGTATTCTGTCAATACATCTTCATACACATCGTATCATTTTTTTCTTACTTGAACAGCATTTTTACCTTTTCGACAACAAAAAAGTCAAATATGCCGAAAATTATTCTTTCGACCACCATATCTGGTAAGGCACTAACTAAAAACTACTCTACGCAGTAGTCTCGAATCGAAGTTTTTCACAAGCAATCCTTGTTATATCATCAAAAATTTCTTCCCAACATTTTTATATATTCGCTATTAAAATACGCTCGTTGGGTGCAATGTAGCTACGCATGCGTTTTACTGAGTATTTCGAAAGTTTTGCAACATTCTGGCCGGACTTATATTTGAAATAGAAAACCTGAAGAGTTGAATCTCTTCTATTTTAAAAATAGATGTATACTTAAAAGAAAAGTATAGCTGGGCAAAAATAAAATTTTTGCACTCAGGCGAATGGTAACTTAGTGTAATGCAGAACTTGCAAAGAAAAAAATTTCGATTACACATTTTTCTGTTTTCGTCTGCAAAATAATATATTTCATGTACAATACATACAAATCTTGGTGAATTTATTGCTTTAAATTAAATACGTTATAGTAATAATCAGAAAGAAGAGTGGGAATTAAAAGGCTGGAAGTAGTTCAAGCATTTCACCACCTGAAAAAAATAATAAAGAAATATTTTCTGAATAGGGATTAATTCAAAAAAAAAAACATTTAAATATTTTGGAACTTTAAAGGTTCTTTGCTTGGGGGCCACTTTGTAGTTGAAGTAAAAGCCTTTGCATAATAGTTTGTCAGTATTCATAACGCAACCTATCTATCAGCCCATAGAAGCCGGTTGTTCTTCTACGACTACATAATAATTAAAGTACGATATCGAGATAATTTTAGATTATCTACCTTGGTATGCTTGACGTCCCAGCGCAACGGTTGAGCGAGGTTTTTTTTGCCGGCACATCAAATAAATGATTAAACACAAAGACGGTAGAGCTATCATCATAAAGATTGTCATTCCTATACCAACGGGACTTAAGAAGCCGACTTTGCTAACTTTATTCATAGAAGCCGTATTAATTTTAATCGCTTCATGACTATGCAGCATATTGATCGTGTTATAGGTGACATTTGTATGATATGTGGACATCGAAGTACATTTCAGTTTCAGATTTAGTATTGTATGACCGTTAAAACAAATGCATCGACCATTTAGACAATTGGGTTCACAGATTGGATAGCACAAACTACTGTTTACTGAACTGGTTGCAGACAGTTGATACCCTTGATCACATTTACAATTTCTGGAACGAAAGCTGTTTTTGCATTCCAGCATACAGAGCGGCACACATGTATTCTTTAATTGCCCAAAACGAAAACCGTCGAAACATTTGCATGCTCCTGGAGTTACGCAAACACCATTTTCGCATTCTGGATTACATATGGGGGCACAGTAATTCCGTGTCACATCAAGTTTATAACCTGATTGACATTCACAGATACCCGGAGCAATACAGCGACCATTCATGCATTTGGGCTCGCAAAGAGGCTCACAAGCATTGGTTGAGTTTTTGTAACTATAGTTCGGAAGACATTTACATATTCCTGGGGACAAGCAAATCCCGTTTCGACATTCAGGCTCACATAAAGGTTCGCACGACTGCGATTTGCTACTGAATTTATAACCTTGTAGACACGCACACTGTCCTGGCGAGATGCAAAAACCATTTTTACATTCCGGTTGACATGTGGGTTGACAAATTTTTGTCGTAGTGTTTGTATGATAACCAGAAGAGCATTTACATTCCCCTGGTGCAACACATTTACCATGTAGACAATCTGGTCTACAAACAGGTTCGCAATGATTGGTTTTTCCAGCCAATGCGTAGCCTTCAAAGCATTTACAGAAAAATGGTGCCACACAGTGTCCATTTTTACACTCTGGCTCACAGATAGGTTCACATTGATTCGTATTCGTCGTAAACTTATAACCTTCCAGACATTTACAAGTAAATGGCTCGATACAGTGGCCATTCTTGCATTCTGGTTCGCATATAGGTTCACATTGATTCGGTTTTCCAATGAATTTATAACCTTCCCGGCATTTACAAGTAAATGGTTCTACGCAATCGCCATTTTTACACTCAGGCTGGCAAATAGGTTCGCATTGATTCAGCTTTCCAGCAAATTTATAACCTTGCCTGCATTTACACTTAAATGGTTCTATACAATCGCCATTTTTGCACTTAGGGTCACATGTAGGATTACATGTATTATTTGAATGTTCCAAATGATATCCCGTACTACATTCGCACTTCCCCGGAGCTTGACAAACACCACCTTGGCACTTTGGCTCGCAAATGGGTTCACAAATATTCACTGATTGGCTTTTACTATATCCTTGATCACACTCACAATTCCCTAACGTCGTACAGTAACCATTGACGCACGGAGGTATGCATGGCAGTTCACAAATTCCAGTCTTTTTATTTCTAACATACGGTTGGTTGCATTTACATACGTTAGGCTTTATACAGAAACCATTCTCACACTCTGGCTGGCATACAGGCTTGCAGTCGCCGTTACGCATCTCATAGCCGCGGCAGCAACCAATTTTTGCCTATGTAGTTCAAAATCAAATATAAAAATTTCAATTAGAGATGTTTCCTTATTCTTACCTCTTCCGTATCGTTGCTCGGTTTTACGCAAAAACGTAAAGCCAAAGTTCTACTAAATAGTAAATTTATCACAAATATCTTTATTAACATCTTTATGCGGAATCCTTTCTCTTAAAGCTTGAAACAACAACTGAACAATGATTTTTATTACTGACATCGGGATGGTAAAAATTCTATTTTTAGTAAGTTGTTATTTTCTATGTATGAATCTTCTGTGCGATCTTTTATTAATCATTGCTGATTATGATGATGCGGTTAATTTAATGGACTAAAGCGGGCATTTCAATACTATTTATGGTTACATTAATTCATGATTTTTGTAAACGATTTGCCTAAAGGTGCAGAGAGTTTCTCCTTATTTACTACACCTCTGTAAATTTGCTATTATTCGATATTGAAAATGGGGGAGTATATGAATTTCTTCAAACGTTTCCGCCATATTGAAATATATGCATCGAAAGGCAAGGTAGCGTGTGTAGGTAACGGATAAGCTTGGATAGTGGGATTGTTTCATGTCCATCTCTTCAAGCTTTGTCTGAAAAGCCAAACTTGATCCGTTGAGTCGGCCCACGTATTCGCCCGTAATAATCGACATTTTACTTTAACTTTAAATTTTGTATAAAATTTTGTGTTCAAATCCTTATATGAAGTAGGCTAATCCGATAGGCTTTGCAGGAAACGTCAAATTATAATATACGACGTACAAATACCGTTTTCAATTTATATGAAAATATAAAAGGTGCTGTCAGTATATAGGAAAAATTATATAAATACGAAGCAATAGTTTAACGAAAAAATCCTTATGAATTGATTTTTTCTTGGTATTAATTTCCAATTTTATTCGATCAGAAAAATACATTTTCCTTCGATCGTATAATTTTAAGAGAAAAATATTAAGCTGGTAAATGCTCTCTATTTAAATTTGTGTTGAATGATTTCGCATATCATTACATAGTGTGTTTAGAAAAATATTTTGAATAAATAATATAATTTTTCTTTCAGATTGTCGAACCACCATTGGATTTATTGCATCAGCCACGTAAAGCTAATTCAAAGTGTGTGTTTTTCTTTGGTACTCGTAATTTGTAAGTTAAAAAATAAAAAAAACTAAAATTAACTTTCGATATCAAATCGAAATCTCTTAAACTTTTTTTTTATTTTTGTAGTGCTTGGATTGAGGCTAATAATATTAAACCATTTGAAGGCCCCTGGAAGGAACAATTATCTAAAGTGAATAAGCCGAATTCGTTTCGACAGGCTATGGAAGATATAAAAAATCATATTGACGATCCTACGGAAATTGACGCTGAAATTAGCAAGAGTATAGCAATGAATCATGCGACGGAAGCAGATTTTGACAAGATACGCGATGGCCTTAATGAAGAAGAAGATGACCCTAATGATGTCACTGCTACTGCTGCTGTCAATACATCAGCTGACAATGGCTTGGCGGGTGGTCCAGCGCCCGGCATAAATGATCATGAGGACACCGCTTACAAAACACCGGTTAAACGTACTCCTAAAGCAAGGAGTACTATCTCGACCAGCACTAAAATCAAATTACCGCCATCTACCGCCGCCTCCTCCACCGCCAAATCTACCACAAAACGCCGTCGCTCTTCACAAAATCCCGGAGGCAAACGTAAACGCAACAATTCAGTTAGTGTTTTAGACGATTTTATCGATTCAAGTTCGCCGACGCCGCGACGCAAAATTAACACAGAATCATTGGCTCATATTGGGACTTCGTCCCGTCGCAATATGAATTCAATTGCGTTACTCGATCGTCCTGTGGTATTACGCCCAGAAGCCCAGGCAATTGATATGAATGCACGCAGCCAGACGTTGGCTGAACGTGATATAACACCCTCGAATTTGACATTCGGCTTTCTCGGTTTGGGCATAATGGGTTCGACCATAGTTAAAGATTTGATCTGTACAGGCCACAAAGTGGTTGTGTGGAATCGTACTATGTCTAAGTGCAAACCGTTTGAAGAAGCTGGTGCTTTAGTTAAGGACACACCAATGGATGTGGTTGATGCCGCCGATATAATATTCTGCTGTGTTTCAGATCCCAAAGCCTCAAAGGATGTGAGTTTTTCCTTTGAAATATAAAGAAATTTTTAATTATTTTCGTATCACACACAGTTGGTATTTGGCAATTGTGGTGTGCTGCGAGCAACCGATTTGTGTAACAAGGCGTATGTGGAAATGTCCACAATAGATCCGGAAACTTCACAAGATATAGCTGAGGGTATAACGCAAAGCAATGGCCGCTATTTAGAAGTGCAAGTAACTATAATTTTTTACGGAATCGGAAAGAAAATGTATCTAATGAATGTCTGTTTATGAATAGATACATGGCACCCGCCAAGAAGCCGAAGATGGCATGCTTATAATTTTGGCTGGCGGTGATCGTACCGTATTCGAAGAATGTCATTCCTGCTTTAAAACGATTGCTAAGAATACTTTCTTTTTGGGAGGTAAGTTCATTGTTAATTTCATTCTATCATAACTTATTCTTTCTAGTTTTTTTTCTTTCTTTTTGTTCTTAATTTGTGTTTCTTGTTTTTTTTTCGCCTTTTTTTCTTCATCGTCTTTGTGGCTTTTTTCTCAAACTTTTTTAGCAGAAGTTGGCAATGCCTGCAAAGTTAATTTGATACTTCAGACCATAGTTGGTGTCAGTTTGGTTGGTTTGGCGGAAGCTTTAGCCTTGGGTATGTTTTTTTTATCATGTTTAAGAATACCATATGACAATAAATTTTACTTTCTATTTTAGCTGATCGATTCTCAATCTCTTTAAAGGATATCATTGACATATTCGAATTGACTTCAATGAAATCGCAATTATTACTAGCTAAAGGCAAAGGTGCGTAAAACTAATTAAAATGCGGAAAAGTTAAACGAAGTTCTTTATAGCAGCATTACACATTCTTTCGTCCATCACCCGTCAGAAAATTAAGTTTACATATAGAACATCTTGACCATTACAAAAATATATTTATACGGATTGCGAGACAACATGATCGGTGTACGAATGACTTTCGCTAAATATTAGTTTTGACAGTTTAATACTAAAAGCTTGGCAATTTGAATTCGCCTAAATGTGTTCGACAAAACTGGAGAGATCCTCAGAGATATTTCGTCTTATTTCCCTTTTGAATTATAGACTTAAATATAAAATTATATATTTGACACGAAACTAATACGAACCAGGGCCAAATTTAGATCTATGTAATGTTTTAAATAATCATACAGTTTAATGTGGTGTTTTCCTAACTATTCTATGTCCTTTGCAGTGATTATTCTAGACGGATATCAGACGACAAACTCGAAAAAAGAATTCGAAAAGTGAATCTGAATCAAATGAATATTTCGAGAAATCAGAATTTCCTCAATCGAGTAATATTAAGTTCATATAAATAAGAGTTTAGCTGTATACACTTTTCAAGGGCTCTAAGGATTATAGACAATAATGAAGATAAAATATCTTCGCGTGTTTTGTGAAGACATGAACCTTTTATAATCCAATAGTATAAAAAAGAAGTAGCTAAGCATTAACGATCCTTATATTCAAGATAACCAAGTACACAGATTTGTTGTAAAATATTACGAAAATTTGCTTTAAACAGAATTTAATAATTTTTTCTTTCTTCCAAGGAAACTACTTATTATTTTATATCCTTTTAAACAAATATTACTTCAGTTAATAGCCTTGGCTGCGAGCGCTCACTCTATATTTTTTAGTCCAAAAATTCATTTCATTGATATTACTAAAATATAATAATAATAATAATAGTAGGCAGATAGATTTAAGTATAGTCTTCGTCTGTGAAAAGAATTTCAAGGTATCCAAATTTTTTTTATAGTGTAAATGCATATAATTTATAAATAAAAATTAAAATTGTTGTTTTTTACAGAAATGGCCAAAGGCGATTTTAATCCTCAACAACCGCTCAGTCACATGCAAAAAGATTTGAGACTTGTTTTGAGCATGGCCGAGAATTTGGATCAATCGATGCCAGTTACTGCAATAACAAACGAAGTCTTTAAACATACCAAACGGCTGGGCTACAGTGATCACGATTCAAGCGCTGTGTTTGTAAGATCCAGATTTTAACATTTAGTTAACGCAACGACTTGATAAGTTACAACAGAAACAAAAAAACAAAACAGACAACTTTAAAACAATAACAGCAACAACAACAACAAAAAATATCATTACTAAGTATCTAGAAAAACAAGATAATTGAAAGGAAAAAAGTAAGAAGAGAATAAGAAAAGAACATCAAAAAACTTCAAAGTTAAAAGTTATAAAAATCGTGGAAAAGAAAGAGAAGAGCAAAACACAGTTTAACAAAATTTAGTTTAAAGAGCAAGCGCGTTTATTTTGCATAAATAGAGAAAATTTATTTTTTATTATTTTTTTCTTTTATTTTAAAATTAAATTTAACGTATACATACAACAATTACTATTTTCCCCTATCCCCTCCCCTTAATTAAATTTTATTGTTAATAATTTTATTTGTTTAATTTTCTCCTTCTTTTTATGTTTTGGCAAAAAACAAACAAACATAAACAACGAAAAAAATCTAAAAAATATTTTAAATAAATAAAATAAAACCTATAGAAATCCTTAAAAGAACGGAACCCAATCACACAAATTGAATATCAGAAACGAAAAAACGACGAAGAAATTGACAAAAACGAGACATCAAAATTTGCCGTGACTCCTACTACCAGTCCTATACGTTCAAATAATAAGACCAACAATATGTCTTCAGTTACAAAAACGCCAAATGGTCATGTGGTGGCTAAAGATGATGATGATGATGACGAAGACGAAGACTATAAAATTAATGATGGAAGCATTAACGACACTATTGAAAATATTAACAACACTAACAGCAACAGCAACAGCAATAGTAATCCTCCTTTAAGACCAAAAATTGGAGGAGAGGAACTGAAAAAGAAATTGTATTAGAACAAAGTTAAAAAACAATATATTATCGGTCGATCAGATTTTTGTATGTGTTTGTATGTGAATAGCAAAAAATTTTGAAATTTTATTCATACTTTCGTAACATCTATCCGTTATCCTCAAAAAACAAGAGCATGCAATAAATGTTTTTTGATAGTTACCCGAGCTCTTCCCTCTTCAGATATGTAATAAAAAAAAAATAAAAAATAAAAAAAAAAAAAGCAATTATAAAATAGGTAACAGCTCATAATTCCTTTATTTTGTTAACTCCTTTTTTTTTCTCAAATTTTAAATTTTCAAATAAGGTTTGGAAAAAAAGAAAAACGCCACACGAATACACTCTTACGACTACAATTTTTATTGTAATTTATATTATAATAAATAAAACAAATGTTGTTCTTTTTATGTTTTCATTTGTTTTTCTGCTTTAATTTTTTTTTTCATTTCTCTTACAACAGAAATATTTTTTAACAAATTTTGTCTTTAATGTAATTACGATTTTACACTTATATGTATTAAATAAAAGTGGAAAAAAAACTTATTAAGAAAATCAGTTTGTGATTAAATTGTTAAGAGAAAAAATTTCAACATTAAAATCCTGGCAAACGCATTTTAGGAAGTTATTTCTTTATTTGTTAGATTAGATAAGTTTCGACCTCAAAGTATTTGCTATATGCAATTATTTTATTAACGCTTGTATTATCTTCTTCAAATTTCCGTAAAACAAAATGAAACATCTGAGCGGTATTGCCGACTAAATCTGATTTTAAAATACAATAAACATTGCTTCTTAGATATATGGACACTTAGCCAATATTTTTCCCTTGATTGTAACTGACATTTGAATCTTCTATTGTATTGTAGTGTGAATCAGATTAACTTACGAGTTGGAGAAGATTTTGATATAACGATGCCCCTATTACTTTCAAATAAAAACCCATAAATCATAATAGTACCAGGAGATATTCATCTTGAAACTAAAACACAACATGAATAATAATTTTATTCGAAATAATTTAAGAAGAATGAAAGAAATAATGAAATTAATTCACTAAATACCTGAAATATATTTAAAATTTTTTGAAGAAATAATATTTATAGGATGCAACTTCTTTCTGGCCTGTAATATTCCAATAAATGCTGCTCTCATTTGATGCATATGTACTCATATAATAAAATGTGGTAAATAATTCAATTGCAGAATTACAAGTCCTTTTAGCAAAGCAGCGATAATAATCATCAGTACATATGAATACGAATTCAATTGTAACACAGAGATTAATGTTTTGTCTCCGAAACACGCATGTTAGAACAAATACGTTGAAGGAGCTTGTAAAAAATCCACCAAAAATTAGATGATAAGTTATTAATAATATCTTTAAAGATCAGAAAAGAATTAGTACTGAACCGTTGGATCAGAGAATGTGCCCGCAATGCAAATGGTTACAAAAATTTTACAAAATATTGGCGCCATTTTCTACATATGGAGTCATATATAGTTTAGAAGCGATTATTATTACATAAGTACTGCAAAAGGGTCGTTTTGATTTGGCTTCTTTTAGGGTGGAGAATTTTCCTTTACTTATCTCGATTATTTATTTAAATTGTAAGCAAACCGATTTCCCGTTGTATTTCGGTATCGCCAATAACTGACATTTCCGAATTCCAGAAGTTGTCATCTTAATTAACTGATTGAATTTTATGTGAGAACGTTTAATCAGTTGCTAAAGACAGATATACTAAAGTAAGTAAAGAATTTAAGACAGATATGTTAAAGTAAATGTAACAAATACAGATGCAAATGAAGAACACATGTTTGTTTATATTTCTTATCTCTCTTATCAGTCTTATCAGTTGCTAAAGCAAATATAATAAATACAGATGCAAGCGGAGCATACATGTTTGTTTATACTTCGTTGCCGACGGAGTCGTAATAATCACCTTAACTGAATTATATATTTTAAATTTAAAATTGAAAATCATGAACGAAAATGTTAATAAATTGAAACGGCATTTGCATTTAATTGTTTATTGTATTTATTTATTGTATATTAGAAATGAAAAGCAGTGCAAATGCTTTTTCAATTTATAAACAATGACTTTCGAATTGTATCCGTTAGTTAGAAAATTTGTTATCTTCTCTGACAATTAGGCAGCTCTGTTTTCGGTAAAAAGAAAGATCCATACGAACACTAAGTATTTGAAATACATAAAATTTTGTACGAATCTCATATCCAGAGCTGTCACCTGATATGGATAACAGTTCATTGCGGGTTCTTTTACAAACGCAAAAGCTGAAACTTATATACGACCAGCACAAATTCATGGTACAATTTCTGGCCAAAAGAACGCTTCGACGTTTGGATAATTTATATTTTGTGTTTATTAATTCCTCTTTGTGTTTCTGCAAATACCTTAGAAAAATCATCCCTCACAACATTATCGATGTTAACTTATTTATCTTTCATTAGAAAAAAAAAACACGCAACTTTGCATCTCTGTCTAAATACAGCTGATTTAACACATTCCTTGACAGCGCAAATGATATACTTTTTTTGTATGCACACACACATTCTTCGTTTACATCTGAATATGTTATACTTACCCTAGCATAACTGTCTTAATTCTATGCTTACTCTAGCTTCTCTGTCTTAATTTCATTAACAATTCTATTGACAACAAAAATTTCTATTAGAAATATATAAAGGACGACATGACATTATAAGAAAATAGCAGACAAATATTTTTCTAAAAATATTATAACTATATTTAAAATACATGACCGCGTTTATAAGGTTAATGAATCGTGTTCAGACGTAATTTTTGACTGAAGTAGTTTTTTTTTATCACTTTAAAGAAATAATTAATTTTGATTGTATTGAGAAATATCCGAGCTTAGCATTCAAGAAGCGAAGGGCGATTTGTTCTCCTTTGAGAAGAACTTTTTGATGGCCGTTTGCATAGCAGCTAATTTGTTCTTGTCTAGAGGGATCGCCGACAAGTTGAAGTAAATCATACCATTTGCTGCATTATATAAAAGCAGTTTTCTTTCATTTTAATTATATACAGTAGCAAATTCGGTAAGATTCATATCCAACATGAACAAGATGCGAAGCCTGGTGGCATTTTCATAATAAATCTTGACGGACGTTACCTTTGTAACTTGATAACAAAGCAAGGTAGCTCGTACAGGCCCATCTATAATTTGCTTCGCAATTCATTACATGCAAAGAGAAAGCATATGCTAACTAGCCCTCTAAATATGCGTCCCAATCGCCGTAAATTTGTCTTTTTTTCTTTTTTACCTAAAATATCACATTAATAAGAAAGCTATTCCTCGTTTCAATTGAGGCATAAATGGTCCGAGTTAGCTAATAGTTAAACATCCTTTGCAGGAAGTCTTAACTATAAATGTTTATAATTATATATTGCCTAAATAGTTTGTAAATGTAAACAAAATTTGTTACAAAATTATTAATAAAGTAAAAGATATAAAATTTAAACGAAAGGATTGCACCAATTTTTTACCAATCAAAACATTGAATTTTTAATGGTAACAGTTTTTATGCGCTCTCCTTTGCAAGCAAAAATTTCCAATCACCCTTACATAAATATTGTCATATATGTAACATAAAAAATAGTACATCGAACACTTTCTAAATTATAGATATTCTTGATCAGCAAGATAGCGGAATTCATGTTCATTCGATTGTCTTTCTATTGATATTGCCTTTTATTCGAAAAAACAACTTTTATATAAAATTTTCTTTTCTCGTACTTGTCAAATTACGTTAAAAAATCTGACAAATCGGTCCATAGAGCGATATTTAAGTTCGCAGAATGCGATTCATTTACGCAAATAACTCTAAAAAAAGAATGTCTAAGTATATTTTTACTTCGTATTATGAAATTATACCTAATTCTAGTTTCCAAGCTAGCGTAGTAAATGCTGCTGAATTATATAAACGCATGATTTTAAATATCGTATCATAAATCGTATCTTAATATTATCGAACCCTTCTTGCAATCAAATAAAGTATAATTTGCATGTAGTCATATATATATCCACACCCGATAAAATGTGCGAAATACTTATGATAACTTTTCGGAAATTTCTTTCAAGTATTCTTAAATACTATGTAACTAGACCCAATTCTTTTCCTTGTTAGAAACTGACTTTTAAATTATTTGTGTCAGTTTAACTTATTAGCATTTGTTATACCTGCGACGATTATTTTAATCGCTTAATGTAGCCCCAAGGCTTCTTCACGAAATAAAAACGATATTCGTTACAGACGTTGCAATATTCATTACTACACACAAAAACCCAGTTTTCTTTACGGAAAATTTCTAAGCTTAATTTTTTCTAACGTCTCTGTTTCTAAATATGACATGAAGTGTAATAAATGGAAATATTTGTGAAAATTCCGCAAAAAGAAAAGTCATAAGTTTCAAACTTTTTGTAAAGATTTTAGAATTTTTTTCGATTAAATTTTTGCATTAATTTATCATCAAATGCAATAAATACTTTCCTTTAACTCCTCTGTGTTAATCTTAAAATATATGCAGCCCTGTTGATACGAATTTGCTTGTAAAAGAAGAGACAGGGAAAATGTAGAAAATGGCGAACTTCGGTTGATTTTCATTTCGGAATTTCACGTTAATTTTTTGTTCATAAAAAATATAGAAAAAAAATACTAAAAACAATTTTAATAATTAAGTAATAGACTGTGTAATTAAGCAATAAACAACGAAACGGTATCTGTGGTGTAACCAATGCGTGGAAGTTTTATTTTGATAAAATGTGAAATTTTTCTTTTCATTGGATAAAGTGAAAAAAGTAGATGTGAAATGATGAATGTGGAAAAAGAAGAATTGTAAAATAATGTGAACGAACCTCTCCAAGTATGTGTGTGTAAAGGAGAAGTAAAGAAAAAGAAGAAGAGCACAAAAGGTAAAAATATATGGAGGCCAACAAAAACGAAGAAAGAGAAAAAATTAAGAAACAATTTTTATTTTTCTTGTATTTAAAAAAAATTGTGGATATTCATTGTTCATTTATAAAAGCTTGACGTTTGAACTTATGTATTTGTGCTGGGTGATACTATTTCTGCTCCTCTTCTACCATGCCAGCTATTGTTATTTTTATATAGCTTTCCCAAAGAGCATTTGTTGCATATGATTTCTTGTAAAAATCTTGTCTGTCTACTAATCAGCAATAAGAAATGGAAATGTAAGTTCATAAAATGTTTTTGAAAAATTTTCAAGTTTATTTATAAGTTGAAAAATGGAAATTTCCCTGAAAAGAATAGCTTTAATGGTGATTAAAAAATTACGACGAAATTTCTATAGAAGTTGTTTTTGTTTTGCTTACAATAAGGGAAACTAAATGAAAAAAACAATAATCAACATAGACAGAGAGAATATTAAAGAAGAGAACATTTTGCATTACGGGAGAGAACTAACACCTAATGCGATACAGAGTGTGCGACAGAAAGGGACAATTCTGCAGTAATATTACCGTAAAAATATATAGACTTATTAGCTAATGATATGCAAGAAAGAAAGAGATTAGTCAATGTTTTCGGTTTTTCAACATTGCAAGGTTGTATTTTTTGGGTTAAAAATATATCAAAATTATTTAAAATCGCTAAGGAAACATCTGAAAATATCTTATATGAAAAAAGAAAATAATTAAAAACTTTCGAAAAGAAGTTAAGGAAAAAGAAAATATTAATTTATATGTATGCCAACTCTTATATTATCATACGCAACTACATATATCCTAATACTAAAAGAGAGTATAAGAGGCAGAACAAGAAGAAGAAGAGAAGAAATTTCCGATAGACTTGTAAGCCGTAACTAGCAGTAGTGTATCCGCAGTTGCTCGTCTACGCGTAATAAAAATTTTTAAAAATTAATAAAAAAGAATTGAAAAATGTTACAAATAAAATACAAAAAGCTTAAAAAATAACGTAAAAGCAAATGTGTGAAGAAATGAAATTTTTATAAAATGAAAAGTTCAAAGTGCAAATATTCGAAATAAAAAATGTTGATTTTCGCAATAAATAATTGAGGTTTACAGACGAGCAACATTCTTTTTTCAAGTCAAAAACATTCCGTAGACAGAAAAAAGTTTCGTATTCCTTATTCAATTTATTGCCAATGTGTTAAAATCTTTAAAATTTTCTTTCTACTTGGTTTTAACTACAACAACAATTGAAGAAATCCCCAAAAAGTGTATCGTGCACGTCGTTCTCGTTATCTAGTATTCTTTTTTACATTACGGAGTTTGTTGTTGTAATTGTGCGCGAATTTATTTTGTTTTAATACGTATGGATCCGTTTTAGGGGAGTGAGTGTACGTGTAATGGATGTACGTTTTGATTCGAGTACCCCTGCCTGTCCAACCCACTAAAGTTCTCCCATTCGCTTTCCCCACCATTTTTAAGTCATCATATTAACGTTTACAATATAGTCTGCTGTTTGTAAATGTGTGTACGTAATCTTCCATACTCCAATACAACAAAATGTTACCGAGTCTTGCATACTTGCATATTTATATAGATATCTTTGTATTTGTGGTTTTAGTATTTCATCGTGTCCACTTAGTGTTTATTTTTTCCTCTAAACTCTATTTGTAGTGAAAACGAATGAAGAAAACAAAAAGTCATGAGAAATCGTCATCTCTCAACTTTTTGTTGTTGTTGTTGTTCCCTTTTTTTCTCAATTTATCTTTATGCGATATTTGTTGTTTTTTTATTTATATTTAATTTTTTTTAGAGTGTTTTTCCACCCGTGGGCCGCCGGCACCCTCTTTTTACGTCTTTCACGTCAAACAGATACAATCAATTTTCCCCCTTTCGCTCTCTTGCATATACTCTATAACCTTTTGCATTTAAACTCTCTTCTTTTCTAATTTTGCTCTCATAAAGCACAGCCGCCCTGTCTTCCATTCGTATGTTATGCGTTCATTATAGAAAAAAAGAAACAAAAACAAAAACAAAAGTCATTATAAAATGTATACAACAACATTTTAAATGTATTGGCGCTCAGCAACACACAAATCAACAATTATTACGGTTTAGCTGCTGTTGCTGCTTTATCTCGTATAAGATTTCTTGTAATAAAAAACAAAGTGTAAATGTTTTTAATCGTAGTTTAATATCTTATAGACTTTTGAGAAACAAACTTTTCTTGTAAAAATTTTCTTTTTTTTTTTTATGTCTAATGCTCTCTCAATGTATATTTTCTGTGTATATGTTTGTTAGCGAAATGGAGTAAAAGTCAAAATTAATACAGTTGCTACTCCATATAAGCAGATGTCTTCTTGTTAGTAGAAAGAAGCCAAAGCTCCACAAGCAGTAACGTATTTATAATCGGAGCAAGGTTTCATTTTTTAGCGATTTTTTTTTTTTGATTGTAATTGTGCTGAATCTCCCCAACTTTTTTTCAGTATAAGCTTAGAACAGTAAACGGTCCTGCTGACAAATTAAATAACATGTACCGGCTTTTACACTAAGTGCGCATAAAGAATCTCATAGACGGAATTTATTTTATACTCACCTTACCATATACACCATATATTCACTGTCTCTTTTATCGTAAACGTTTGTAAACTGTATTTCAAACATCAGGTCCAAAATAAGGGATAGAAGACTTAAACTTTATTCGCATGTATACATTTGAAAGTCGAAGAGATCCGTTTTATACCTATAGTAGAGAGAAAACTGCGGAGAGAATTTAAAAACCAGCGAGCATATCTGCTAATCTCAGAAAATTGGAGGCTGAGTCTGCTATCAATTCAAAACTTAGCGCCAGATTTGTTGTCTCGAATTCAACCTAAAGCTAATATACTTTTTTATTCGTTTGTGCAAGAGAGACTATCACCGACTTTATAAGCTAGCAATTGCTTCTTGGTCGCGATTTTCCAAAAATCGAGCGATTTGGCTCGACGTTATATTAAAAATCTTCTTCTATAGCAAACAGACTCTACTCGCAACGCCTTCTCTAAACTAAAGTATCGCTTTAAATATCGATTTAAATACTCCTCCTTACTTCTCCTTGTTTCTACTGATCTATTTCTTTAATCCGTGCCATCAACTAGTAGTTTTCAAGTTGTTCAACTATTCAGAAAAGTTCGTAGTTCTTTCACTTAGCTTTGATGAACATACCATAATAGGTATAATAATGAGTTTCTGCGGTTTTCTTTCAAAAATTAGGAGTTTATTGTGAAAGAAAGATACATTGCGTTTTATTCAAAGTATTGTCTTTCAATAACTGCTATTTCTTCCATCGTTTAGATAAAATATGAATCTCGCAACACATTTTGACTTTTGAGACTGTGCAAAAAAAGAGTCACTTGTTCGATATCGTTGCGAGGGTGGTAGCTTCCCTCGATATTACCACAAATATTCGATTGTTTCTAGCGTAAATCAAAAGGAGTAATGATAAAAGCGGGAAGGGTAGCACATTTCAGCTTAGTGGCACTAAAGTTTCCTGAGCACATTTTGCTATACGGAGTCAAATTTCGTTGAGCTGAGACTTGAATGAATCGAATGAATTTGTCCATATTGCGCCAGTTTTTCATAAGTAATTGTTGGTAACAACGAACCGTAATATACACTATACACCTGACAGTTTCAAGTGGGGTCCCCATGCATATTCAGTTTTCTCATCCACATTAATGATTCGCTCAGTCTACTTTCTGATTGTTTGTGCTTTGGATATCCCAATACAACCATTGTTCATCGCTCGTAAGGATTTAGTGTAATTCAATTTAGAATTAACTAGAGAATCTAAAATTTTACGCAAATGACGCTTATTGACCTGACAATTTCGCACAAGAAGAATTACCTATGACCAAACTTACGATATTGAGTTTTATATCTGACAATTTTAACAAAATTTTCTGATGAGGTCATTTTTTGTCAAACGACAGTAACTTCTTTGTGCTTCTCTAATAATGTGATTTTCTCCTTTTTACGAAGTTTTTAATATCGTTTCTAAAATGTTTCGTATTTTGGAATTCTTCCGTATTGTATACCAATTTGGATTTGACTTTTTGAAGGACATTTTTATTAAGTAAGAAGTTTACGATCGAATGCTTCTCATATTGTAAATCCAATGTCGTATAAATGATTTGAAAAAAATTTTTCTTACGGACAGATCATACTGAACAAGTGACCATAATGGAAAAAAATCAAAGACTAATCCCAAAGTTCTCTTTTTCTATTTATATATAATCTGCTGGTGTTTATTAAGCAGATCACTCCATAGTCATAATTCGAACGTCTTGTTTCTCAAATTATATTCAGTTCACTCCACTACACCATAATTTCGTTGTTAAGATTTATGCGCCATTTAATTTTATAAGAATGAACAAAATGTTTTTCATGCTCCTGAACTTTATTAATAACAAAGAAAATTCGTTTTATTCGCTTAAGTGTTCACCAGTATTCTCTTAAAGATTTATTATAAAATAGATGGAACGAAAAGATTTGAACCCGTCCAGTCAGATAGAATTGTTAGAATTTTACCGCTTGCATAATATCTAAAGCAATTATTTTTATAGTTGAATTTGTGCTCCCCTTTCGTTCTTTGATACTTTTGTAATTTTGTTCTATTCTTTGTCACATTTATGAAATTGCATGGCATTGCCCTCTTTTTTTTACTTATATGCCATTTAAAAAAAGAAAAAAAAGATAAAAGCAAAAAAAAAAAATAAATAAAATACCAACAGCAACAAACATAACGGTTCGCAGTTCAGAAAAAAGAAAAAATTCTAATTGAGAAATCTTTTCCTTATTTATTGTTGTCGTTGCTTTCACTACCTTTTTCTTGTCGCAAAAATGCATTTGTATATCCATGCAATACCGAAACGAGAGGGAGATAAGTCTTTTCTTGTTTTTTAATTTGTTGTATATCGTATCGAAATATATTGTGTGTATGTGCATATATGTATGCGTACGTATGTGTTTGGGGACGGAGTCGCTTTACGCTTTTATGCATTACTTTTAATTAACCGCCAACTGAATTGATTTTTTTTTCACTTTCTCTATCTCTTTCCTTATATCTCATATTTGTTTCATAAATGCTTTGGTGTTGTTTTTGTTATTCTTGTTGCTATAATTATTGTTGTTGTGATACTGAGAGTTAAACAACAGTTTTGCATTATGTATTCTATTAAAACACACACACACACACACACACAACTACACATCATAACAAAAATACAAACGCATACATGCTTAACATATGGACTAGAATATGCGTGAGCGAAACGAGATGAACGTAAAGGAAAGTTAAGAGCACTGCCGGTAATGTGTGTGTGTGTGTGTGCGTGCGGTTGTATCTCACTTAAGTGTTGAAATTCATTATACTCCGAAGTTCATTGAGTTCATGTTACACATATGAAAATTACTAAACTGACGTACCAGTTAGTTGGCCGTTTGACTGGTTAGCGGTTGACTGATGGGTTCAATATTTTAAGCACCTGTCGTTTTGCTTTTACTCTGCTGTTTACTACTCAATGGACAGTGCGGTGTGTTTATTTTGTTATGGCATTTAAAGCGTTAAGAAGTTGCGAAAGCTTTTAAAATATTCAGTTAATGCGAGATTGTGTTTCCATGACGTCACATTTGTCCGTTTACTTATTTATAAAGAGTCGGAATTTGCGCAAACATTTACCTTGAAAAAGAAATTTTAATTTTGGTATTTCCTTGATTAAATCTTGAAAAAGGGCGTGTAAAGGCATTGATTAAAAGTTAAAAATTTTGAAAAATTTTAATTTTAAGAATTTTTTTTCGTATTTTTATTCACCATAACCACGAACACGAATAACTGCTTATGTTTGTTATTAAATTTACAGGTATTTTTTTTTGCTTCAAAATTATGTCAATCGGTCCATTGCTATTTTCAAAATTAATAAGGGTTGCTGCAACTTTCGTTTGTTTTACATGATAATAGTAGGCGTGGCAGGTTAGCGATAAGGATAGAAGAAGAGATTTTGTTTTTTACCATCAAAGGGAGAAGAGTTATGGATGGTTCACGCATATCAAGTTTGTCGAATCTATTGGAACCATAGAAATGGGAAAAGTGGAAAGTGGAACTATTTTCAGTTCTTATGCTTCATAATAAGGATTCGCTTATCAATTCAAAACTTACTTTGAAATGTTTTCTTATCATTCTCATCAGTTTAAGATCGAAATGTTCGCTAAATACTAACCACTGAAAAACCTTACTTACCTAAATGAGTAGAAATATATGTTTATTTTGAGAGTTTGTCAGCAAACCAACAAACCAATTTATCTTAAAATATATACGATATATGATAAGAACAATACATGATATATATAAACAAATTGTGTATGTAGTGAGTAAATTTTTGTTCTATCTAGCATTCAAACATCGTTTATCAACTAATATGGGTGTGAATAGGTTCGCTCTAAGTGGAACGTGACATTTTTCTGTTGCTGTTATTATACTATATAAACTATATAGGTATCCTTGTATACGAGGTTGTAACTCTCTAAACGTTAATCATTTTATAGAAAAACGCGAAATGTATGCAAAGAGTTTGTTGTTCTCTTTTAAATGATTATGCTCAAGTTATGACCAAGCGATCGTTAGATTACCTTTGCGTGTCTACATAAGTATTAAGTAAAGAAATCAACATAAACGTCACAGATACTGACTCGAAGTTAGAAAAACATATACATACGTACAATCAGACATATAAACTGAATAAGGTCAGGGTCAAGTTATGTATATTTAAATAAAAAGCTTTTAAATAAAAAAAACAAAAGGTTTTCTCTACTGTGTTTTTCTCTAATTTAGAATATTTATTAATGGTTCTCATTACTGTATTTAGCAGTTAGCAGTTAGTAGATAAATTAATAAAAAATATATATAAATAAATTCTGACGAATGTATCTTGGATAACCACCACGTAAAACAAACTAAGGAAAGTTAATCAATAATCTCGTAGAGTTATAAATGATTTCAATCGATTTTCAAACTTGATATGTGTAAATATGTGTCAACGTTGTAAGTATAAGAATTAATTGTAGCAATTTTCAGAAAACTGAAATAAATAGACCGTATGATCAAAGATTTCGGCATGGATGAATAAATTCATACTTTTATGTTCATTCAGATTGTAAATAATGGACAATGTAATGGACAATATAAGCAGAAAGAACTGAGGTTTCATGTCCGTTGATAGTAGAGTAGAGTAATTTCTTCTTTGAATTTGAATTAATGTTGTTATGTAATTATTTTTTTGAACCAATTTTCTTGATAGCTGATAGTTGCTAGTAGCTCCACTTGGAATATTAACTTTGAGTGCATTTACAACGACTTGACTGAGACTGCTTTTTATAACGGATAAAAGAGTTATTATGAAAAATGTTATGACAATAACGTTATGAACAAGACAGAAGAATCAAAATTTTTTTTTTAATTTTTAGGAAGTATGGTGTGACATAAACCGGTCTGGCTTGATGATAAAGTTTTAAATGGTTTCTGGTTTTAAAAGATAGTAGACTCTTTGCAAAAAGTTTCTAAATGTTGTTGATAAGTAAAAACATAGTCGGGTAAGGCCGCCGCTAAATTTCCTACATCTACTACTAAGCCCATAATGCAGTTAATTTTCGTGTCAAATTATGGTTACGGACCATGAAATATTTAGAAAAATCAAACTTTTTTGTGATCTGAAAAAGTCCTACTTTTCGTAGAAACGGTTATATTACAGGAGGTCTCTAAAAAACTGTCCTATCCCATCCAAGTTTTTCATATATATATTTCATATACTAAAATACTAAGTTCTATTGATTTTTCTCGAAAAATATTAAAAATCAAATCGTTTTGTCATGTAGTGAAGGTTTATTTCGCATATTATGGATGGTTCAAAGAACTCTTTCATTCGATCCAAAATTTGTCATATTTATTTTGTACGCTATGGAGCTAAGTTTTATCTAGATTTTTCTTGGAAAATATAAGAAATTGCATATTTTTTTCATATAAAAACATTTTGCAAATGTGGTGCTTTATGCAGAAGGATCGTAAAAAGAACCAAAAGATATCAATATATTTGGTCAAAATATTTCTAAAAATGCGAATTGTAAGTTAAACATAAAAATTCGTAGTCAGACAGACAGACAGACAGACAGACAGGCTTAAGTCAATTCAGAAAATGATTCTGACTCGATTGACTTAAAAAAAAAAATAAATCTATCTTAAACCTTTTTAGATGTTACATTTATTCGCACAAACTTACTGTATCACAAATGCTGTAGTGTACAAAATTATTGCATTTTTCACTGACTTACTTTATAAATCACAAATGAAGGGAGTGACAAAAGCGATTCGCATGAGAAACTCTATAAATTATGAGTTTCTCATGTGAATTTCCGAATGAATAAAATACAACCGACCTTTTGAAATTTTCTCGATGGTAACTTGCTACACATATGACGTTTGTAAATGGACCTGAGAATTATATTTATTAAGTTTTATATCCCATATAGATGGTGTGGTGCTGCATTTATTATTACCGGTATATTTCTGAACACCGAATGCTTATTTTTGTAATGAATATTCCAATCGTTTTGGAAAAAATATTTGTAATAATAATTTCAAAGCGGCATTACACCTTGACTATAGTGAATCTGTTTGGGAACTTGTCAAATAACAGACGGGTTTGCGGCTATATCAACTTAGAATCTAATATTTATCGAGCAATGAACTTGGGATCTTTCATGCTCATTGCCTTGATTATTTGTTTTGATAAGCTATTGTTCCTAATGGATTACAAGGTATAGGGAAAAACGATCTGAAATTTTGAATAAACTCTCACTCAGATTCATTTTAATGTGGAAATTTGTTCGAATCGTTTGAATAAAAACATCAGCAATTAATTGTTGATTTAAGGTTTAAGGCGGCGTATATGTTTCTTCTATATTTTATTTAAAAAAACCTTTGCTTTGCTGGTCAAGACGATAGATAGATGTTGTATTTGTTCGCATTATTTGAAATGAATTTGCAAAATTTACAGGCCTTTGTCTTATATCTTGTCGTGTATATCATAAGAAAGTAAAAATAAGCGATTAAAGTAGAGAAGAGATACAATAAGCAACTGATCTATATATATATATAATTTTATATAATTAATTCCTTTATGAAATAATTTTTTTTATTATTTTCTCCTTTACTCGTTTTCTTACAGTTAACAACAATTAAAAATAACATAAAAATATAAAAAAAAATCAATTAAAAAAAAGTTACCATAACATAGATGTTTTTCGTTTTATTTTCAACAAAAGCAAAAACTCAAGTGGAAACTTGAAAACGTAATAAAAAAAAAGAAAAGAAGAGTGGAAAAGTAAGCCATGAAAGAGTAAGCCAGTAAAACAAACAGTTAAAGCAAACAATAATAATAACAACAATGTTATAAATAAGTGCTTATAAAATAAATTTTGCCTAAATAGATACACGCAAGTAACAACAACCTGAACAACTGCAACAACAACAATTTAAATAAGAGCAATAACAATACACACAGAGAATATCTGCGCATTTACTTATATTTATATATATATATGTGTATGCATATATCCGCATATATGTGTATATATGTACATATACATGTATTTCTATATGTGTGTCCATATTATGGTGTAAGCATGAATTAATGCTTACCGTGTTTAGCTAATGTCCTGAGCCTTACGACGTCGTCTTTAGAAGAAGCTAAAATAAAGAAAACAATTGAAAATTTGCTTTTTTTTATTTTGGTTTATTTCCTTTTTCTATCTTCTATATCTTCTAATAATAACAAAAAAAAAAGTCATTTCAATCAAAGACAACAAAGCAAAAAAAAGTCTCAAATTATCTCTATGTAAAAAGCTACATAAAACTTTTTAAAATAAAATTAAGAAAAAAAATATTAAATAATAATAAAAATTAAAAAAAAAAAAAGAAAATTAAATAATAATTTATTGAAAAAGCAATTGTTCAAATGTAGTAATAGTAAAAAAATTTAAAAAAAAAGTATAATAATAATTGACAGAGCAATTTGTTGTGTTAAATAAGTGCTTTTTATATAAAAAGAAATTAATAAATATCAAAAAACAAAAAAAAAAATTAAATATAATTAAATAAATTCAAAATTGAAAAAAAAATGTATAAAAAGTAAAATGCAGAGAAAATGTATAAAAATCTTGCTTTAACTTTACTTTATATTAGAAAACGTAATTATAAAAAAAAGTACACACGCACACACAAACGTATTTTCATACGAGCATATAGAAATTAGTAAATACATGACATACTTATACACACCAATATAAACACACATTACACAGCCACACATGACATAGACACAAATGACACAGGCACATACGTATACGTATACGTATATACATCCCTATACCCATACATATACATACATATATATATATATATACAACTCTATAGATAAACATATACACATACATATACGTATACACCCATATATATATACACCCACATACACATACATACACACATACATTTACACTTACATATACATATACATATGCACTACCATATACACATATAAGTACACATCCATATACATATACACACAAATACATCTAAATATATACCATGCGTATACATTTACACTTACATATACATACATATACGAATACATGTAGATGATCTCATAGAGCGATACAAACAAATATGAAACCAAACAATAATTAACAAGAAACGGGATTCTAACATAACATTTCCATAAAATCATCCTTTAGCGCAACAGCCAGCCAACGAACCGCAACAAACAACAAAAAGCTAAGTTATAAAAACCAAAATAAAACATTTAGAAAATAATTAAGATCTAAGGAAAAACCAACAATAACACCAAACTAACAACGCGTTCTTGTTAATGCCGTTATCTTTTTTTCAAACGTATACTCAAACCAGCGCGCGCTCTCGTTACACCCGTATACCTTTTCTACCAAAAAAAAAAAAAAATCACAAAGAAAAAAATTTATAAAAAATTTTTGTTTTTTGATTTCTTACTACTTTACGTACGGTGTCCTTCGTTCAATTTTACAAAACAGCAACAAACGCAAAAGCAATAATCGCCTTGAATACTAAAGAAAGCAACACCAACAATAACAACAACACCAACAACAACAACAAAAAAAAAAAGAAAAACCCGTTATTTTATCATCAGCAGCGCATCTTACTATCATCAACAGCAGCAGCAGTAGCAACATCAGCAGCACTACGTCTAAAACCAAAACATCACAAATATTAAAAAGCGAAAAAAAAAAATAGAAAAAAAATCAAAATTAATCTTCAACGCTATCTTAAATACTTAATTCTAAAAAAAAAACAGAAACAACAACAAAACAACACCAATCACCGTAGCAGCAAAATTTCTACAAATTTTAAAACCAACACCAACCAACAACAAAAAACGAAACAGCAACAACACCAACAACAACATGCGTAATTGTTATACGAGATATTAGTAAAAAGTTTTTTTTACTAAATCCAATGCCATGGATATGAAGAAAATACCAAAACCACGGTAAGTTTTTACAGTTTTAAGCTACGAAATAGAATTTACAGAAAATCCAGCAACAACAACGACCATGTTTAAAATAAGCAAAAAAAAAAAAAAATGAAAAACAAAAAAAATGAAAAATCAAACTTTTATGAACATTTATTTCCACGTTCCTCTTCTGCTTCTTATTCTAACCTAACTTTCGTTCTTTGCCAACAAGCATCGTCATCTAAATGCTTGAATACACAGAAAATTCTCTACATCGCCAAACGAAGTTATAGTTAATTTGTCATACGGTTTATAAAATTCAAGAATGTACATTTTTCAATAACAAATAAAAAATCCTAAATATTCTATTAACAAATTAAGTTTTGAATCGATTTAGTCAAATGCATCCGGCCTGCTTTTATTTTCTCTTTTCTATTTTATTAAAAATTGAAAATTCCTAAATCAGAATTTTAAATTGGTTGTGATCGTTCAGGCCTCAATAATTTAGGGGAAGAAAAAAAAAAAGAAAAACTATTTTTAATATCAATAAAGTATTTTATTTTAATTTATAGAAAAAGGTTCTTCTGAAATTTAATATAAATATATGACAGAACTATTTAAAAAGTTGGTTTCAAACTGCTGTTCTTCTTAGCTAACATGCATTTTTAACAAGATTCGGAATGTAATAATTTTGTCAATTTGGTTTGGAAAATTAAGAAATTTTTTCGAGAGACCATATACAGCAGATCATATAAGGATTGATGGTTCAAAGTGTGCAAATACCTTCATTGCCGTTGCAATATTTCAAACTGTAACTCTTCAAAAATTCTGACTTTTCAGTCAAGATCTAGTTGTTGTCTTCATAGACTCAACATTTATGCTTTAGATTATTTATCTCTAAAGCGGGAAGGGGGTGTGTGGTAAGATTTATCAGTAATCACACACTGAATCATTTCGATGACTAGTAGTAGTAGTGGTAGTTTGAGTTGTTAAGGAATATGCCTAAAGTTCGACTTGAGTGCAGTTAAAACTTTCTTTCATGTTTCCATTTTTTTAACTCCCAATTATCTGCTTTTTTACTGTTATTTGCTTCACTCATTTTTTTTTCTTCCTCTGCATAGTTTCAGTTATATCGTAAACTTTACATTCTTTCTTTGTTATCCTTATTTTTTTCACTTAGTTGTAGAAAGAGGATTTCTTTTATTTTTTATTTTTTAGTTTTTTTTTATTCAAGAGTTTTTTAATTACTTCTTAAAAAACTGCGCAAAGGAGCTCTATGGTTGAAGATGTAAAAATGAAAAAGATTTTGCAAAAAAAAAAATAAAAAATTTTTTTAAATATTTCAAGCGGAAAAGTGTAAAGGAAATAAAATGAAATGTTGTTAGGAGGAGAAGAAGAGCGAACTGGGACTTTCAGCGCAAACACACACGCACACAGAGTAAAAGAAATCTAGAATGTTGCCGCATCAATTAAGTTCTTTTTCATCCGTCTATTTAGTTAAATATTAAAGGTTAATTCGTGTACTATACGTAAAAATTAATTGAAACTATAACTTAGACTGTTTGTAGAGGTGAAATATTTTTAATAGAAAAGTTTGAGAAACTAAAATTTTTAATTAGAAAAACAAGAAAAAGAAAGAAACAGACCGGACCGGTCAGTATTCGGGAGATATTGTTTGAATATTTTGTTAGTATTTCGTTTTTATTCATAACTGTTTTTAATTTTTTTTAACGACCATGAGAAAGAGTCTTGTAGTACTTTTTAGCAAAATATATGTTTAAACGATTTCATGGAACATATTGTTTAGCACTAAACTCTGCTTTTTTCAGTTTTTCTAATAAAACATGCATTCCTTCCCGGAAGGATATATATAAAAGGTCACTTATAAAAGGTTCACATTTTTTAAGGTTATTTTTCATATGAATTACACGTATTGCTTGAACAGGTAGTAAGTCATCGATTGAAAGCAGAAGTAATGTCTGGTCAGTATAGGAGGGAGTAAAGCACACTCTAGTTCAGTACTGTAAAGTTTTTCGGGGATAGTTTTGCCATAAGGGTTCGAACGTGATTGTACTGAAAAATCGTGATATTATGACCTTTAGCATATTGCATCCCCTTTTTTTAAGCTAAGTTGCAACACTTGTTGTTGGTTGGCAGGATTACCTAAGTATGACTTTCGTCAGGCCCTAGCAAACCTCCAAACTCATACATCTAGCTGATTTTCCTACATGCGAGAGCCATGGATACTCAGATTTATTGTCAATTTTAATTTTTGCTCAGTTTGCATCACGATTCCTTGTACTTTAGCTAATAATAAGTTTTCTCTGATGCAGAGTCATTAACACCTCTAGGTTATAAGCAAGCTTACTATATTACGTTTTGCAATTGAAGTTTTCGCCAAAACCTTCTAATGGGACCATTTTTTGTCAAACGCTGGACGCTTACTTGTACTCTTAGTAGCAAGGCCTCGAAGCAAAAGTAAAGCGTAAGCAAATGGGATTTTAGTTTGATGGGTTGAAAACTTCAAAAAACTTACGTGATTTTTAATTTAGTGTGATGACTAATACTATTGCATAAAGTTCTAGGATAGTTTTGCATATTTTCAGATGGAGAAGTCACGTTTCCCTTGGAAAAAAACGAGGGCTTATTCAATATCTTCCTATTTATTTTTAATATAAAATATAATGTGATATAATCATATATGCAAATAAGCTCTTGCTTTTTACTATACAAAAAAGGGCAAGAAAAGTAAGCGTACAGCCATAAGCAAACAGCAAGTCGTGTAGCATAATGTTTTCATGTATATAAGTTTACGTTTGTATGTGTGTGTGCTAATATTCACCAACCAAAAAACTTCAAAGACGACTCCCTTACTCTTTTCTACATAATATTGAAGGCTTTTAATAAACTTTCTATTTATCACTACGGTAATGCAGGCAAACATATAAAATCTATATAACTGAATATATACGTATAAACACACACACACACACGTTTGTGCACATTATATTGACAAGTTAAAACACAAAGTTTCCTTCCGCATATCCTTCCTTCCGTAGATACTTAAGCAACATCCTCCTTTTGTATCATATTATTGTTGAACATTGAATACTAACTTACGTTACGTTACTACAACGAGGGAACTGAAATAAAATAATAATGAAAAAAAAAACAAAAGAAAAAAGAAAAACGCTTTACTTACTGTATATAATAAACAAAAAAAAGGAAAACAAAAAAAAGGCATTTAAGTGGGACGAAAGATATAAAGACGACAGCAAATGAAAAAAGGAAAAGGAATTAGAAAACATGTAGAGTGTGCAGTTAAACGCGTATTTTGTGCATATATATACCATCACAAGAGAGTGACTGCGGCACCTAACTAAAATTTATGTACTGCTTAGCTCTATATCGTCAATTTAATAAAAACAATATACAAACATATGCATTTGTCTCCTTTTCTCGTTTTCCTTCTTCTCCTTCGTTTTCTCTCTTTTTCTAGATTCCCTTATTAAGAAAACCCTATAAGAGGACTTAGATGTGAAGCATCTCAAACAAAAACAGGAAACGTACAAACCTTTTGAGAATTAGTGAGCGTCAATTAACTTTCATTTGAAGTAAATATTGCGAAACGTATCGGAATAACTGCATGAACTTTTTGCTTGTTTAGCTAATGTTGTTTATCTGATTTTGCTATAATTCTTACTATTATTTCCAGCTGATAATTTGCAAATAAATGAGAAAAAAGAAAGAAAAAAACTAATAAATGCGAAGAAGACTAGAATTTGAATTTCGTTCCATTGGTCATAAAATTCTTTTCTTTTTTTCAAAGTCAATACATGTATGCATGCGACAACGTAAGCAATAATAGTAACAACAGACATTTACTCACACATGCTATATTAAAATCGTACTTAGTTTATTGACAACAAAAAATGTACGATAAACTTTGAATTCTCTCTCTCGTACTCTTATAGTAAAATGCTACATATGTTTACGTTTGGCTGTTAAAGACCCATTGCTTTCGACTCTCTTCTCTTTGCTTGTTTTCTCTCTTTCTCTTTCCTTGTTTTTAGGTTTTTTTTTCTGTACACGCTCGAACGCAATTGATACCGCAAAATAAGAGTGAAGTTATTTTTAGCTTAAACTCAATGTTTTCCTATCCATTACATAGGCTTTCTTAATAAAAAAAATAATCTCATATAAAAGACATGCGTTGGTAGGCAAGGTGTTGATTTCAAATTGATCTTTTTCTCGATTTTTAAACCATCATTTAAAAATAAATATAACTACATATGTATGTTAATTTAGAAAACATTCATATGCATTTGTAGAAGACATTATGTTAAAATACATCAATTATTTCTTTTCAAAAGATCAAAAGATCTAGAGCTGTCTGAGGTATGCTCTTATCACATTAATTTATTATTATTATTATTATTATTATTGTTATTATTATTATTATTGTTATTATTATTATTATTATTATTATTATTATTATTATTATTATTGTTATTATTATTATTATTATAATTATTATTATTATAATTGTTATTATTATTATTATTATTATTATTATTATTATTATTATTATTACTATTATTATTCATTTGATAAATGTACAGTGTCTGAGAAAATGAATCTCTTTATTTTATTCTGATCGGGTAATAGCATCAATTGTGCTTATTTTAGTTATCAAACTATTCATTATGATTATAGTTATATAAAACCAATACGAACCTATAAAATACAATTATGGGAAACAGCTTGAATTCTTAAAAGATACTTACGTTGCAAAGAAGAGAACCAAAAATCTTGGATATGATAATAATTGCTTCATGGTACATAACTAATGTAAATATTCACAGAGATTTGAGTATTTCGGTCACAGCAGATGCAATTAAGGAAAGTGCCACCAAATGTGTCACGAAAAGTCTAAGTCATTTGAATTCTTTTGCTTGTTCTCTTTCCTCAACAGAGAAACATATTAGTTTAAAATGTGTAGTCAGAGACAGGTTTATTAAATTGAAGTTTGAACTGAACTATGATGATCTACATTGGCAGAGTCATCTCCAAGCTTATATTAGATTGAAGATTTTAATATTTCTTGTAAATTCCAGTAAGACAAAGATTCAAGAAATGATTAAAAAATTATCATTTTAAGGGATTTTTTCGGATTTGTATTGCCAGCCATGTGACTTGTAAAAGAATTACATGAGACTCACTTCCGGTTATAAAGATTTTTCTTAGCGTTGTTCCTCAATTTGGCGGAATTCAATCGGATTTTTTTACGTTTCTTATTATCAGCTACCAATAAAGCTTATCGTCAGTTTGTACATCCATGTTACCCTCAGCCATTGTTGTCATCGACTTGAGCAATGCTTTTGTTTATAAACGTTATAGTTTTTAAAGGTCGTCTTTAGAGTTTTTCTTGCAGATTTTTTTTTTATATGCGTAAGGCATTGGTGATCTATAACATTATTTAATAACTGATAACAGCTTTGCTGAATGCTCGATGAAAAACATCTGGTGAACAAATATTTCGACCCGAGTTTTATATATATGTTCAAATAAATATAAAATGTATTTTTAAGAAAATCTCTTTCATAATAGTACTTGTAGCTAGCTTCAGTTCTCTTTGCGATTAAATCGATTCAGCCGCATCTCTGCTTACATTTATCGTTGATTAGTGTGTGTTACTGATGTAGCTCTAAATAGGAGAGTTTCACTTAATTTTGTGAATCATTGATTTGCTCTTTACTTGTCTTTCAACAGAGGGGTATTTCTACTTATACTCAAGCGCTGTTGCTGCATGGGCTGCATATAACTTTTCAAAGTTGGCGGTATTTGTGCTTACAGTTATTTAAAAGTCTACTACTTTACTAAACTATTATTACGTTACAAACACAATTTCATTAATTTCTCTTTATTATTTAATAATAGCGCTGTACTTCTAGACGTTACATACCAAATAGTAAATTTAATTTATCTCTTCAGTAACGGGATAATACAGATAAACAAATAAATACACAAAGTTTATGTGTGTGCACTTACTTCCCCTTATAATGTTTGGAATTGTTTTTTATTTTCTCAAATACGACCACAAATACATGCAGACACATTTTATAGGGAGCTTGGCATGTACACCATACTTACATAGGCACAGTTAGCACATAAGCACACAAAAAGGATAAATAAATTTTCCTAAAAGGTATGAAAATTACACACGCTTGCGAAAGCTTATGTAAATGTTAACAACAACAACAATAACAAAACAATAGCAACCTCATATCCAAATACAGGTACACATTCACACGTACACTTATACATATAATATATATATATATATTAAAATATAGGTGTTTTGTGTTTGGCTACGATAAGTAAAGTTATGCGTGTTTAAACTCCCTTGTGTTTCGTTCAACCCGCCCATCTAACTAAATATGTAAATAAATTTTATAGTTCGGTTTAGTCTACTTTATGCTTGTGGAAGATGGTCTAACTTTTGTTAATATATATATATACATATATATATGTTTCTCTGTTTATTTCTGTGTTTGTTTATATGTATGTATGCTTTACTTTTGCATTCTGGTATATTCTTTGTTATTTGATTTATTTATCTGGTCATTTTTCACATAGAAATGACATAATTTTGTGTCAACTTCTCTACATTGACATTGTGTTGTTGTGAGTGCGTATATGTATGCATATGAAAATACTTCACATAAATATAGCAGTGGTTTGCAAATATATCTATATCGTTCTCTTTGTCCGTCCGCCCGCCCGTTCGTCTGTCTGTCTGCTTGCGTCTGCTTACTCAATAGTATCGTGCTTGCTTTGTGTGATATATTATTTTAACGTACGCATACATACATAAGTAATTTAAATATATACATGAAACGTGAATTTGTAAACCTCTGTACTTGCGTATGCTGTGCTATGTATCATGCGTTATCGTTTATACGTGTGTGTGTGTATGCTTCGTTTTAAGGTGGACTTTGTTAATTTTTGCAGTTCATCGACAGATGATTGTGTGTAGATTTTCAATTATTTACATTTTTTCTTTAATGTAAACAAAATGATAAGTTGAGAGATGAAAAGTAGGGCCCAAAAGGGTTGAATACTTTGTTACATTGTTGTTGATGTTCAGAAATGCAACTTAATACGGAAGAAAAAAACATGTTAAAACTGTTTATGAAACTAATGGAATACAATCAACTGTGGATTATATACTAGAAAGTACTTTTTGTAATTAAATAAACTTACAACGTGTATACATGTCAAACGTTTCAGTAATTAATTACAAAAAGAAAAGTTTTTCAGTAGGGCCGCATCGTTTTTTTTTTTTTTGATACTACAAAGTTTCTTGATTTTAATGTTCTTTTACAAATATATTTGAAAACTAAGGAAATTGTAATATTTGCCCAAATAAGTAGAAAAAATCGAATGAGATTCAAAAGTAGTGCGTGCATAATTTGATTTAAATATGTTCCGTGCCCTTTAGGGATTTTCTCTGATATCTCTGCTCTTTTATTAGATTTTAGTTTTATTAGATTTTATTAGATTTTTAGATTTTATTAGATATTAGTTTTATTAGATTTTATTAGATTTTAGTTTTAGCTGTTAAATAAGTCCTGGCTGTCCTCCAAGAGTCCGTAATTAGTTGTATGTTGTGTTGAATAAATAAAAGACTTCTCTGTCCGAAAGTATTATCTTTAAGCTTTGCTTCAAATGGAATAAAAATAGTTTTTTAAATATTGAACAAATTGAACCATACCCAAAAAACAGGAAACAGGTTAAGCGAACAGTTAACATGAATTAGCATGATAAAATTGAATACCAATTGTTTTCGCCTTAATGGAAGTCGGTTTAATGTAGTATATTAAGTGTTGCCCGGATTAAAGAAAATTATTACTAGGGAAGGCTACCAGCGACAAGTTATGCAAAAACAGGTGTAAAATATTAAAACTCATACGATATAATCATTTCCCAGCATGATAATATGCTTACTCACTTCTTTTATTCGCTATACCTTATCTTCTCTGATTAGAATTAGTTTAATATAATTGATTATTGATAAATATATAATTATTTGCTTAATCTATATACTGCCATATACTGTCATATACGGTTATATACTATTTTATACCTTGCCTTATACTGCTGTGTACTGTTGTATACTTTCTGTCTTCTTTTCTTTCTTTCTTCTCTGTGTACTGTTATATACCTTCTCTCGAAATACGGACATGATAACCTTTCCAGCCGATTTTTGCGGTTTTGGTCGTTAGCGTTATTATCCACTTGGCTGACTTCTGATTTGACTCTGGAGTGTAGCGGTAAATCCATGTTTCATTCACTCGTTCCTATCACCTGAAAAAATCTTTTTCTGCTTTAAACAGCGCTCTCAATTATCGATGTTTGTTCCGAAGAAGCATCCTATTCAAACGGAGCTTTCTCATTGACAAATGTTCTTGGAAAATAGCAATTACACTGCTTTCTGATGTCGTGAAGGCACCAGCTATCTCAGACAACTTCACTTTTTGGTCTTCCAAAACGAATTTGTGCACGTTTTTTAGGTTTTGTGGAACAACTACCGAATCTGGGCGACCAGAGCGATCGGCATTATACGTGTCCGTAGGGATTTCGTTTAATCATCGGAAAATTGTTTTCAAGGGAGGAGAGTTATTATAACCGTTTTCAAGACGATTCTTGGTTTGACTGCTGTTTTTTTTTTGTTACTTAAAAGGCAATGATTCTCAACCCAGGAAACTCAGATTTTTCCTTTTTTTTGCAAGTTGCAAAAGTAGTGTCACTTAAACAACTGCAATTTGTAAACTAATACTCCTTGTATTATGAAATTTTGACACATTTCGAATGTTGTTGTTGCTATTCACCAAAGAGAAAAAGTGCACCGGAAAAGAAGTTTGTTTCATTCATTTTATCTCTAAATATTAGGGTGGTTGTGTGAGATCGCGATCGAAAATTAGCTCTTTCGGTTGAGAATTCTCGTCTTTATTTCAATGTCAGTTTCTCTCTTGTTCTCTCTTCTCTCACCGCTGAGAACTAACAGAACGCAATTTAGAACCATAACCGGAGGCAGATGTGAGGTCTAAATTGAGGACGATTTTAAGATCTCACACAACTGAGCGTTTAACTGCTGGAAGGACTGTCCTGATTAAGTCGACAATGCTAATGACAATGACCTGGAGTATACACATTTTTTTTTTTTTTTTTTTTTTTTGTAGTTTGTTCAGTCACCTGTTTTGCACATTCGATGAAACGTTTTCTTTTCATTTTATCAAATACGTACCGATAAAACAAAAAAATATCCCATTAAGTGCTTGTTTCTATTACCACGTTCGTCCGAAAATATAATTTATACTTCATAAAATTCAGGCATTAACGACGAGACTTAATATTATTATTATTATTTTAGATTCTTTTTATTTGCATTTGTAAATAAGTGATTGCATCGGCTGCTGCTAATAAATAAATGGTGCGCGGTAGCGTGACAAATACTGTGATTGTTAAAAAATATCCTATTAAGGTGACACAAATTGTTCACAAATCGTTCGTAATGATTTTTAATCGAATTTGGGTTAAGAAATTTCAAATACTACTTAACCAATTTGATGCATAATGTAGCGAAAATTCTAAAGAAAAATAAGAAAAGTGAATGAATGAGTGTATTATTAGAGCAATAATTGATGTCGACTTTCAGAGGTCAACGGCATAAATATTTCTAAAACACAACAAGTTGCGCAATAAAAGAGTAAAAAATAATCAATGAAAACAGCTGAAGTCGTTCTAATTAAAATTCTTAATGTATACTAAAAAAATAGGGATCAGAAAAAATCAAACTTTAGACAATCTAATCGGATGTAGGAAGTATTTATTACTGAAAAAATTTTTTTTTTTTTTTTTTATTTTTTTAAATATAACTTGACGTGTGTGTATGTCGAATACTTTTTGCGTTGTGAGGGTGAGCGCACGTTATACTAAAGGATGTGTAGATATGTACATATAGATATTTCGATATTAGAATTCATTTTTGCTGGATAGGAAAGATTTCAATTTCCTTTTCATAGAAATAACTAAATTTTCTTCAATTTTACAACAACCACATATATAAGTACATCAATTAATAACAAACTGACCTCGTTTCCATAACTAACCGTTCTCTTCAATTGTTTCCCTTTTTCGCACACACACACACCAATACACATATATATATATATTACCTTAGGACACTACCCTGTCACTTAAGGGAGAGATATATATTATAAAAGAAAAGTCACTACTCATACTTGCTCCCGATTCCCTGTAACGAGTGTCTTAATTTCCGGTAATACTTCCTGGTGTTATACACACTCTTTTTCAACACAACACAACTAAAACAACAGCGATGCAATCATAATAAATTTTCCTCTCGTTTGCTTCTTTATTACTTTTTTTTTAATTTTCTTCTGAGCTGACTTGACACCTTGAACAAACATGTCGGGGTTTTTTTTTGTTTTTTTTTTTTTTAATAAATAATTAACTGTTGCTCAGTTTTTGTTGTGCATGTCGCCTTGTGTGTGTGCGTATGTGTGATTGTAGGGGTTTTTTTTGATGGTCATACAAACACAAATTGACTCTGCATATTTTCCACTCTAATCAAAGAGAAAGAGAGAGAGAGAGTAGAGTAGAGTGTGAATATTCATAGCATATTATTTTGTATCTTTTCTTCTTCTTTTATATACTACTTGGAAGAGCTTTTTGGATTAATAACTAAGTTAAAATGCTACAGTGGGTCTAGGTTGATAATTGAACAGAATCATTTTCAACAGGACTTGTCTTTAAGTCGAAAAATGTTCATAAGTTAAATATCATCGCAATATCTCAAAAATGTCCCTTTTAATACACTAGAATTTCATGAACGCATGTAAAAAAGCTGAATGAATGTAAGGACAACCGTAAATTGATTCAAAAAATGATTCTGAATTGATTGTTATATAAAAAAAAAAGCGAATCTTATCTAAAGTAATTTTTCGATGTTATATACATTCTCGTAAATTTATCGTAACTTTATCGTAAACGGTTATAATAGTGTATGTATAGTGGTAATATGGAAAGAAACTATTTTCGTATTGTGATGTTTTTATTTAAACAGTTCTCTAGTGGTGGGACAATTTTTGCTTTGCATTCTAACCTCCTGCCTATAGTAAATATTTGTAACAAAATTACGCTCATTGTTTATTTGACCAAAAGGTATCATCAGGGCTTTTTGCGATAGTTTCATTGTGGTTTTGAACACTTGCGCGTGTAGTTGAAATGTGAATTACTCTACAGGGCGAATGAGGAAATTGTTATGCTTCACCCTTTTTGTGGTGAATATAATGTTACGAACAATCGGTTTAGAGAGAACTCTTCCATATTCTTTCTACCCTTAACTTTGCCTACAGCTTGTATGTATTAAGGAGTGCGTTAATTTTCATTTGTTACCTGGATAAAGTTTTGACATTCCACAGCTTAAAATGAGTTCCTCCAATTCTTATTTTGCTTAACGATCTTTCGTGGTTCATGGCAATTCAAAGCAATCCCTTTAATAGGCACCTTATCATGGGCACTAATCCTCGGTCAAGTATTAGGTACCGATATAAAGTATCTTTGTGAATTTCAGACGTGAGGTTTGATTCCGTTACTTATATTATGTCGTATTACTTTAATTCGGAAGTTCGATCGAAAATGTCAAGAGCATAGAACACAACGGCTTTTAAAATAAATTTGCCAGCAGTAAGAAGATGAATATTTAACGAAAGAATTTACCAACTTTTCACTATAGCTAATATAATTGTTCTCAGGCATAATTCAGGAAAATACAATCACATAATTTGTGGTCACAATTAAAGAAGCTTAAGAGGAGGAGGGTATCACATAATTTTGAATTTTTTTTTAAATTTTACAGTGCTTTTCACCCTTAATTAGCGTGATTCCCTATATTGATTTGGATGCGTACCTACCTCGCAGAGATACAGAGAGAACCTAGAAACGTGTCACAGTTGTTTAAAAGAGTAGAAGACATTTGAACAACTGGAAATTCATTAAATTATAAGTAATAGGAAATACGATTTAAAATTTGCCATAAACAAATAGTATAAAAATACATTCGAATTTAATTAGCAAAGACAATTACCAGTAACCTTAACAGAACACTGTAGCGGCATTACCATAGATCTGCAAAACAATTGGCGTCAAGCTATTGTTGGATTTGGAAGCCTAGTCTGTCCAAATTAAAGTACCTAGGAGACTTTAGTAAAAGCTCTGGGAATCTATATTAAAATTATATAAAAACTTAACCTGTATCTTTAGTGAATTGCTTTCAATAAATGCTTGAAAATCACACCCCCCATAAAACTATACCAATAGTTTTTTAAAAGATCAACTGACACCACTCTTTCATTATTATTCGCTAATGTTTAAATGTATAGATATTTACTTATTTCTCAACGTAATAAAGAAAAGAACTTATAGTTTCACAAAGCCTATATATATATAATGGATTGAACGAGATTTCGGGAATTCATTGAATATATCTTGTCATGTTGAAGAAGATTATCGCGTAACTACGCGTATTACTTGAGTATAAATTCAATCTCTACCCCAGGCAGACACCATTTTACGAGGGGCATGTGTATTTACGTGAATCAAATCTATTTTTAGATTGAATTTTTTAGCCTAAGGACATAAGGAATATTTAACATTCTTAAACTGATCAAAAAAATACACCTCCAAGGCTGTGTAGTTTCTATAACATCTACAACCCTTAGGCTATAGCATAGCTTAAAAAAAAAGGAATATATTTTGCATATAATCCGTCGTCCAAAACACATGCCCATTATAGGCGAAAGAACAAGATATCGTGTATACCAGTTTAATGTATAAGAAGAAACAATGGTTGGCTTGGCTGACTTGATACGTTCACAATCAAGAAAATATTTTACAATTTTTATATGTTTGCTTGCTGGAGGGTAAATAACCATTTTTTTTTTGCTGCTTCACAAGGAGAATATAAATTTCTTTACTGGTTTTCTTCTTAATTTACTTTTATGCCACTCATTCGCTATTATTTACACATACAACTTATGTTTCATATTTTATTTATAAAAATAAAAAAAAAAACCGAGCACCGCTTATAAAGTGTGGTTGTAATTGAAAATTCTTTCCTTAAGTAGACGTAATTTTTCTTTTTTTATTTTATTGATTAAGTTATTTTAAAGAAAATTTATTTTATTTTATTTTTAAATCTCTTTTTATAGTTAAAATTTTCCGTCTTGATGAACATCACCAAATAAAAAATTGTTTAAAAAACTGCCCGTGGGTGTCGATGGGAATTGATGAATTCATTTGTTAACCTACTTTTGATTTTATGACTCAGTTCATTTCAGTTCAGTTTTTGTTGTTCTTTCTTCTTTCTTTTGGTCTCAATATCGTTTCGTTGTTGTGTTGTTAATCACTTTTGTTGTTTGTGTGTTACACACGTTTTCATAAAATGAATTCTTAAACGGTATGAGAAGAATATATGACGCGCATCCCAAACTCAATTGTGTGCATACTAGTGTCGTTGTGTATTTCGATCATTATTTGCAATATATATTTTTTTATGTATTTTTCTCTCGGTGTGCATCCATTAATCATGAATATTCAATTGTTTCAATTCTTCTGTGTATTTTTTCTCTTCTGCTCATTTTCTGCATATCAGTGCCGGGGTTGGCACGCTATTGACATAAATTTTAGGATTTTCTTTATAAACACTTTTGGAAATTTTAGCTTTTTTACAGTCTTGACGGTAATCTCTTATGATGTTAATGAACATAGTAACATGCAGCGGGGGGTTTTTTTTTTTTTTTTTTTAAATATATATTCAGCACAGAATAAGTTTCTTTCTCACTTGTGTTTACAAACATACGAGAAACAGGTGTGAAATGGTTAAAATCCATTAATATTCCTGATCGCCTTGGATGGATAGTAGTCTGTCTAATTGATTTGCTTATACGAGATGTGTTTATAAAACATTTCATATTAAATTTATATAAATATTTTCAGGGCTTATCCCTTTCAACCCATCTTCATCTCAGCAATGTTTCATACGTATTTTCCATGGTTAATATAGATGTTCTCTTGTTTATCGTGTATGCCGTTCTTTCTTCTTTCAATGCAAATTTGATCTTAGGGAACAGTTACGAGCTATTTACTGTCAGACACTAGGTGAGTTATTTAGATGGTGTATTTTTTTTATAAATACAATTTAGCAAGGAACTAAAGACAGTAATGTCGGTTAACAATTTGAGTAAATGTATAAATATCGAAAAAAAGTTAATCATCATCGCTTTGATCGACTTTTTTTGGTTTCTGGTTCATAAATGAAAAAATCGAAAAATCCGGTCCGAAAAATGTCGTAAAAATGTGTGCAATGTCGATAAAATCGGAGAAATGATTGAAGTTGACCGGCATGTTAGCAGTCGTAACATCGCCCAGGAGCTAAAAATCGACCATAAAACAGTTTTAAACCATTTACACAAAGCTGGATTCAAAAAGAAGCTCGATGTTTGGGTGCCACACCAATTAACAGAAAAAAACCTGATGGATCGAAGCCTTGGCCAAACGGAATGAGATAGACCCATTTCTTAAACAGATGGTGATTGGAGATTGAGAAATGGATCACATACGATACCCCGGGCGAAAACGGACGGGGGCAAAGAGCGGGGAAGCACCTCCAACGGGGGGCAAACCAGGGCCAACA
>KK351032.1:52032-138277 GCA_000671755.1 Glossina brevipalpis
ATCACATACGATAACCCTGTGCGAAAACGATGGTCAAATCAGGACTAACGGCCAGGAAGGTTTTGCTATGCATTTGGTGGGACTGGAAGGGGATTATTTATTATGAGTTGCTTCCATATGGCCAAACGCTAAATTCTGATCTCTACTGTCAACAACTGGACCGTTTGAAGATAGCGATTGACCAGAAACAGGAGAGGTGTCGTGTTCCACCAGGACAACGTTAGGCCACACACATCTACAGTGACTCGCCAGAAACTTCGGGATTGCGAAAATCGACTACTAGAGTTTTTTTCCAACTTGATTTTTATCCGCGAAATTTAAGTATTTTACTTCGTTCCTCATCCAATCTCTTTCGAGAAACAAAAAAAGGTAAGAAACCTTGTGGTGTAGAAGAGAATCAAATAATTTTTTGAAATATTAATAAAAGAAGTCGACTCGAATCTTTGTGAAAGAAAACATAAGCTTTGGCCTCACGAAATTCTTGAAGTTTTTTTTTTTTTCTTAGAATCGATTACTCATCTACCTTAAGAAAATTGTTGAATATTTTTTGTTGGCTAGTTCTTCTTCCATTCAGCTTTATATATAATTGGCATTGAAGGTTACTTCTAAAAGCTAATATAATATGTTTTTCTTTACTATTAAATATTTAACATTATTTCATTTATTATTTAGTAGTAATAGTGGTAGTAGTAGTAGTAGTAGTTTTTGTTTATATTACATATTTTGTGAGCAATTGTTGGCTTTACAGTGGCACCGACTGACTGCTCTCCCATGAATTTAATATTCTTAAAACGTTGTATAACAACGAAACAAAAAAAAAAACAAAAAAGAATGAAAGTTTTTCACAATAAGTCTGTTTTTACTTCGTATTCTCTATTATGTTTTATTTTTTCTTATTTTTGTTGTTGTTGTTTTCTTCTTCTCTGGGATTGCGTGTGGGTGTGTAAAAAGATATAAATTCGAACATCTATTTGAATGGCTACCTACAAAGCACATGCATCAATTAATTTCGGGATCGACAAGTAAATACATATCCGGTCTAATAAAAAATTCAAACAATTTTAAGAGAGTGCCAAACCTCAAAGAGCCTTTTTAATACGATTTTATGTATGCTTACGAGTTGCACGAGTTGCTTTTAATGTGACGTTAACTCTATTATTTTTAAGACAATTCGAATTTCGTATATTGATTAAGAATTGCTTTTTCATACAGCATTGATTCGAAGGGAATCAATGCAACTTTTTCCCATTGAAACTAAAACCTGTTTTTTAGAAATTTTCCGAACGAGTTCCTACGATTTCATAGGATAGCATTAAAAAATCCTAAAAGTCATTCAGGATAATTGAAAGTGAAAGTCGCTGATACTCTCTAAACATCAAACGGCGGTAGTATATTTTACATTTTTGGTTTGAAAATGTGTACTTGAAAAAGTTGTTTTCCAAAAGGACATCCGTTCGATCAGAGTCGAACAAAAACGAATGAATTGAAGCTCCGTATTCTTCATATCTCACCGCCGATCGACGACTATTATTATGTACTGACAAATCTTAAAATGGTGTAGGGAAACTTATTCTATTAAATCAAAACTTCGAAAGATTTAGAAAAAGATTGGATTGATGGTGGCTATGTTTCTCGAAAAATTTCTTGTTTAGTTCCGGGAATTATTGATCGACGTAACGAAAGTTGGATTTGTGTGCATTTGTGTGTGCCATTAGAAAACTATAATTCTATTTAAATTGAACCATTGAAACTTTTCTTTTGCAGTACCACAAACATAGAAATGGAAAAAAGCAGAAAAACTCTCTAACTATTAACTTTTTGAAATTTTATAGAGAAATATATAACTACGTAGAGGAGATATACACATGGCTATAAATGCAGCATAGCATTTCCTTGCTTGGTCTGGTGTCTATTCAAAGTAAGAAAGTATAAAAAAGGAAGAGAGGATCTGCAAAGTACATGGAACAGCATATGCGAGTTTATAGTTTCATTACGAGTTATAAACTCAGTGCAACCTTTCAATTAATGCGATATCGTAAATAAAGTAAATTGATATTGATAAGAGTTTCAGATTTTAATCGGAATGATATTTCAAACAAATAGTTGAGAATGTGTTCGTATTAAAGAGAAACTAGTTCTATACAGAAATATCTCCAAATCTAACTGTATTGAACTAGCAATATATATACATATATATATATCTATATATCTTAATGATAAATATTAACGCTAAATGAGAAGACTATGATAAAAAACTTTACCTTATAAAAGAAAACTTTATAATCTAAATTCAACTAAAGTTATTTCCACTAATAAAACAGGAACGCGGTACCTTAAATACGTAGTAGTAGTAGATAGACTATTGCGACGTTTTGTCTATATTGATGCGCCTAACAGAGTGAATGAGTGTTCTATATGAATGCATTGTTGAGTGAGATGTGAAAGAAGCGGTGCATAGAACTATTAACCTTTCACAAAGAAATGAACTTTTCTACACCGAAAACGAACAACAACAACAACAACAACAACAACTATAAAGTTACACTGAACACGTAATTTAATAAAATATAACTGACACAACTTATATACAGTCAGATGCACATGTCGACACTAAGCATTCACTTTGATAAGATCAAGCCATACCCATCTACAACAACGTTTTCAGGACAGACGGGTAGTCGGAGCAGTGATGTTGCCTCTTCATTGCTATCAGTATCCTTTCAACTGTTCTACAAAACTTTTTCTTTTTATAAACATGTGTTTGTGTACGGTTCATGTGAATGAACAACAAAATAAGGCTTTCGCTCGCAATCATAACGTCACGGGTATATACATATACAAATACAAACACTATCCTCGCCGTCGTTGTTGTCATCGTCATCAGCGCGTTCTCAGCATCATTGGTTTTCCGTACATTTAAAAAATATTGCTTTGTATGTATAATCATTATAGAAAAAGGAGATAAAAAGTACACTTGTATCAAGCAGCTGCCAAATCAAGATAAAATACCTGCTTGTCAGTTATAAGCGTGCCCACATAAAACCTCACGATTTAATGGTACGCATTAAAAAATATTTAATTCTCGATTGGAATAGAGAGTCTGCTCTTATTTATTTATTTTTCGTAGCCTTTTTTAATTCATTTTTAGAGCCAATACCAAAGAACAAACGAATTTTTGTTTGTAATGATTAAAAATACTCGGCAGAGACCCTGCAATAAATATATATATATATCGCGTTTATATAAAAAGGCGACTACGATTCTCTTTTTATCGTAGAAAAGAAATACGTATGGAAAGCGAAAGCAGGAGCTTCAATTTTTGTTTGTTTCTTTTCCGTGGTATGCGAATGCGCGATTTATCGTGAAAGAAGTACATTTGCTCACCTTATATCTAACTACAGATATGTATTATCCTGTAGGAGGTATCATATCAGATACTGGCAAACGTAAATTTTACAGTCATATACGATTATTTCCAACTTAACATTGTTTTTAGTCAACAGAAAACATACTTCCTTTGCAATCAGAGGAGAATTTTATCTTTTTACCAAGAATTCTAGCATAAGAATTATGAAAATGATGTTCTCGAGTTTTAGGTTTATATATATAATTTCGCAAAGAAAAGCGCACTGAATTGATACAAGACATAACATAGTAACATAGTATAAACCTCTCCAATATCTTTCTCGACATTGTTAGATTGATCAAAGTTGATATTACGTCCAATTTCTGTAGAGTTCAATAGCTGCTCGATGTAGAAAAACCAAACATATGTGTAACCGATGTTAATAAGGGTCGCTCTCTTGCAGGTGAATTGCCTAAACAACTTCCGATTCACTTTATCTTATCGCATGATATCCTTATATATACGCGCCTGTCTTCTTAAAAGTTTGAAAAAAGAAATATTAAAAATTATATTTTTTTTGTGTAAAAAAAATAAAATTTTCAGATGTGGCGTTATATGGGAAGTGATTGTAAAAATTGTCCGATTGAACTCGTTTCCCATCGCGTTCGTCCTTGGGCCAAAGCACCTGATGGCACCACATTTCGTCAAAATATCTCGAAAATTGTAATCTGAGCACAAACATACGTGGATATAAATCGAGTGGACAGACGGACAGATTTAAATCGATTCAGAAAATTATTTCGTTTCGAATGATTTAATCAAAATCCGGTTGGTCTATTACATACATATGTATAAAGTGAGTATAACCGCTATTATAAGGAGATTGTAATGAGAACTTCTATAAATATGCGGGTTTATAAATTTGAGAAAGTGTAGTTCTCTAGATTTTTTTTTTCAGAAATTTAAAGGAAAAAGTAATGATTGCACAGTTTCCAAAACATTCCTTTATCATTTGCTTGGCGGAGCGTACTCCATTACGCATCACAAGTTTCGTCTAGAAGTAAAAAATGTTCTGAATATATAATCTAAAAGGAAGGACCATGGAACTATTTTATTGCTTAAAAATTAAAACAAAAAAGTAGAAAGCTTGTTTTGGAATCTGAAAATTTCAATTTATCAAAAAAATGATCTGACGGCCGTTAGTGAATTTTATTTATGTGCTAAGTTTGGTGATAAATAGGACGAAAACTGATCGCGCTTCATAAGCCCCCCAAGGCATGGCAAGATTGTGTTAAAAAATTTTTTTGATCCCTAGTTGCTTGCAATTGTATTTGTGTGAAGTTAATCATGTTTGGAAAATTGAATTTTTGCATCACATTTACTATTTTGAAGCCTAAAAATTATAATTTTATATTATTTTAGTACGATACTTTGGCAAATGTTTAAATCAATAATAATATTAATAATAATAATAAATGATGATATTATCTATTAAATGCGAACGCGTACCATTATATGTAGTCATTATTATTAAGGAGAAAAGGAGGAAAGTTATAACATTGTGCTACTTGAGTTCTTAATTGAATTTTATATAAAAATAAATTGAGCGCAATCCGACCGAAAACACCTTAAGAGCTGAAGGTTTCACTGTGTATACTATAATTTGCAGTAGCGAATGTTTATAGGAAATTTTTCATCGAATTTTGTAGAATTATTTCAGTAGGTTTTTTTTCAATTAATGATTTCACGCCCATAATGAACGAAAAAACAATGATTAATTGATATTTAGTAGTTGAGTATTAAAAAGATAGAGGATTTTTTTTGTTTATTTTTTCTTTGCTTGACTAAGCATTCATGTGGCGAGAACACATTGCATACATACATATTTTTCTACCCATTGTAGCTATTATTACTTTTTGCTCTCACTTTCTTAAGCACGAGAGGGCTTTATATCATCTTCTGTTGATCATTTTCTGTTGTATTGTGTAAGTGTTAGTTAATGTGTGTCTTTGTCTCTATTTTTAATTATATACATTTATACATCAGAATGTGTAGATTTTTTTTCCGTCACTTTCTTAGGCACGAGAGAGCTCTGTATAATTTGACCGTTTTCTGTTATACTCGGTAAGCATTAGTGTGTATTTATCTCTATTTAATTACATGCACTTAAGCATGAGTTTGTAGATTTTTTTTTTTTTTTTTTTGTGTTTTGAAAAGTAAATCAAATTGTATTTAAATAAATAGTATTCATGCCTATTATTGAAAAATACGAAGGTATACTAATACTATTGTTTCGTTTGCCACTTAATCATATGTATATCAAATATTATATGAAATCTATACTTGTCTTAATTGTTGTTTTTATCTGGCTGTTTTCCTAACGTGGTAAAGTACTTTAGGTTTTTTATATCGATTGGGTGAATTTAACACAAACACACTACATCTTCGTAATTTTTGCTCTCCTGTAAGCAACCGATTTAAATAGAGAAAAGCAAGTATTGGACGTGCTTTGCAAGGCTTACAAGACTTTCTAACTATATATTATCATATCTGCGTTTTTCTCGTCCTATTATATTTTCAAAAATTTTTACTATTAAAATTTTTGCTAAATTGAGAGTTTCAGTTACAATGTTTTTTCTTCTTATACCCTACACAATTTTAACTTTGACGCTGGCCTGTGTACAGGTTTTCATGAAAGGTCGCAGCTAGCATAAGTATAGCGAATTATAATCTTTCGTATATCACGATGGAATTAGTTGAAAATTTGTGTTAATCCAAGTGATTTGCAGTATTTCATAGTCGACTTTGTTGGACTATTATATTTTAACCCGTTTTTTCGCGGTATCATTTTTTTGTTTTTACGGGAAAAGGTGACAAATAAAATGTTATCAACATTCCAAGTTTAGAAACTTGGTTAACGATGATTGGAAAAATGTACTCAGAATCTTATTTAATCAATGATTACTTTTGATTTTATTTCCCCTGAGTATCACTTTTCGTCCAAAAAATTGTAGCTTCGTTAAACTTAGCAGAATTTATTTCATATACATAAGATAGTTTTGAAAACGACTTAAATTCGTCATGCATTAGACTCAATAAAATTTGTTATTGCCTTAAAGTTTAATAATTAATAAAATATTTACATTAATTATCTAAAAATTCAAAAATTTTATAGGAACTTAATTAGTTGTAAATAATAAAATAATTAGTGAAATTAAATAATATCAAGCGGTATTCTCTGACGATCGAATCCACACACTTTTAGTTTTGGGACGTTACATACTGAAAGAAAGAATCGGTACACCTTTTAGTTTTCTATCAAAAAAAATCGAAATGAAAATTTGCTTTAAAATTAACATCAGGTGTTGATGTAAAAATAGAATTCACTGAAATAGATTTTGCCCAGCAACGACAACAACCATAACATCGTCATTAATAAACATTTTTGCTTGTGTCGAAATATGCAAAACATGTTTTCAGGTATTTATTCGTTTTATTTTTCAAACTATGTAAATATGTTTTGTAGGAATTTATTATAAAAAACATTTCGCTGAATTTCAAATTCCGATTCAATTTTTTTTTTTGTTTTTTTTTTATATGTCGCGTGAATTGGTATTGATTGGAAAGTTTGAAAAAATTACAGAATGGGAGAAGGAAACAAACGAGTTTTATCTAAACATACATGAAGATGCACGCAGTTATTAGTTACTTATGGTGTGAAATATAAATTTTATTTGTTTCGAAAATAGATCATATCAACCATTATCGCTTTCGTTTTTAAAACCTTCCCTGGTCGTAATTCTTTTTGGAATTTTAGTCTTTAGAAACTGATTGTTAAAAAAAAAAGAATTATAAAATATTTATCCATTTTATTGATTCATGAAATGCAATATATTTTCAACTTTTGCAGAGGGATTTTCTTAAGGATAATTTTAATTAATTCAACTCTCTTCTTCTGAATTTTTTTTTTTTTTTTTAGATAAACATAAGCTATAGCTTTTTTTTGGCATAAAATATATTTTCCCAATTTTTAATTTTATCAAATTACTTTTTCTAGATTGAGGTATAGATTAGGCATGCGAAAGGCAAGGTCTATATAATGTCCACTAAGATGATGAGCGCTTATAGATTGATAAGTTGTTCATGCTTGATGACTGAATACTTTTATATCGTTGTACAGACGATTAGATCTAGGTTTTTTTTTATTTGGATGGAGGGATTGAAGTATTCATAGATTGATTAGTAAGGTCTTCAAACCAGAAGAATGAATTTAAATATTGGCTGATTACAAATTATTGGATGATTGGAAAAATGAAACAATTATAAGGATGTGAAGATTAATTCGAACTTAACTAGTAAACACATTTATTAATTACTTTATTAGGGCTCTGTAAAAGGACTAACATAGATCTGTAAAGCTATTAGTGTCAAGCTATGGTTGGATTTGGAAGTCTAGTCCGTTCAAATTGAGATAGTTAGGAGACTTTTGTAAACGCCATATGAATCTATATATGAAACGACCTTCAAAATTATATAAAAAATTAACCCTTTCTTTTCATAGAATTCCTTCCAATAAATGCTAGAAAATCGATATGTTGACTGTAGTCAACCATCGCAAAAATAGTCAAATTTGAAAATTTAGCGCGGCCAAACCACAAAATTCCAACTGTATTCACATACATGACGTGAATTTGTATGAAAGTATCTTTCAAACAAGCTAACCAAATTCAAATTTCGCTTTCTAGAACTATTTGTAACAAATTTTTGAAATTTCGTAAAATAGATCCTTTTAAAGAACTCTGATAATGTTATTGGTAAATGTCTTCGTGTTATTTAAAATCGAATTTATGTTCACATCCTTAATATTTATGTAAAATATAAAATAGAGAAGAAAAATGCTATCATTAGAGATAACTAAGAAGTCAGCAGGCTTGATAAAAGGAGTGTGCTTAACTGATTCATTACTAAGGCATTCCTTGCACGTGTCACTCTAATCAATTTTAGATTAACTATTTCACAAATACGATTACATATGTCTCTTCCAAATTAATTTCGACTTAATTTCAAATTAATTTTTTAGCGTTTTTAAAACTTCTGGATATTGCAAACAAACTGATAAAATGAATATGACTCCATCTTACGGTGGTGGTGGTGGGTATAAAGAAGATGAATAAATAAATGAAAACTACACTCAACCTTGGCTATTATTACAAGTGAAGATCGCATATCAATTGCAAAATCAGAAAAGCCAAGAGAAAATTAAACAAACCCTCAACAAAGATTATTGCACTGAGTTTTATATTTCGAATTTCAAAGAGCAATTGTGAGAGAAAGTGAGAGTGAGAGCGGGAGCGAGTTATAGTCTAGATAATTATATGAACTTTCATGTAACTAACGTAACTGTATAATGTAACACAGACAATGATTACTTAGTCTCTTTAGTGAATAAAAATTAATAATGACAGGAGAGCGTATGCCTTTCTGAACAATAATAAGAGGTTGGTTGACATAATTTTTTTTACAAAGTAATGAGTATAACGTTATTATTACAAAAAAAAGGGTAAAGAAAAAGAGAAAATCACAGAAGTGATTGTAATAGATATCTATGGTTTCGTACGTATAGGTAGATATTGAATTATACATGTGGGTATGATTTACTGCTAATTATTATTAATTATAATAAAATCATTATTTAAACTATTATTAATTAATTAAGCTATAGCTCACTAAGCAATGGAGTCAACTATTGCTAAACCAAAAGAGAATTTTGGAGACTTAACAGCTTAATTCGCTTGTATGGGTGTGTTAAGTGAACTAGTTTTTATAATTGAAAACTTCACATGAGTAGTAGAAGAATATATAGAATGAAAAATATAATATATGGTACAACTTTCAGTATTTTGGATGCATATTTCTTTCGTCTTTTTTTTTTTTGGGATTATGAAATTTAGTATTTAACCTTGGTCGAGTCTTTTAATACCTCCCATTGCACAACATCTGCTTGCAAGGTATATTGCATATAATCATAACTCTATATAGTATATATTTAAAATCGAATTTTTGTATAACTTCGTATATTGTAGATAATATTTTCATATTTTTCCTAATAATAATAGAACAAAAAGAAATAGTTCGTCTTTTTCCAAAATTTGAACACATTTTTCTGATATTTTAAATTAACTTTATTTTGTCATTTTGATCGGCAGTTTTTTGCTTGGATCAAATTCTTTTTTAAATGTTTTGTTTGGTCCTAGCCATAATTTGCGCCATGCAAAACCATTCAAATGCCCTTCATGAGACACCTTAGGGGGCTGTACCCTATTGATGACTTTTCTGCGTCCTTGACTTGGCGGATGCTCGTTTTCAAAGCGTCAAGTGTTTGGGGATTGTTCGCCTAAATTCGATCCTCTGCATAACCCCACAAAAAAGTGTCTAGTTGGGACAAATCGAATAATGTTAGTGGCCAATTCACATCACCAAAACTTGAAATTACATGTCGAACGGTGTTGTGTGACATGTAAGAGTGCTCTGTTGGAATCGCATATTTTTAAAATCCATATCTTCAACCTCACGCCCAAAAAAATGATCAGAATGCTGTGCGCATCATACAATGGATAAATTTGGATCTTCTTCTACATTTTCACTAACAGTGGCAATATTTTCTATCGGGGTTGATGTATAGGGCTTAACAAATCTTTTACGGATCCAGTTTCTTCAAACCTGTTCACAGTTTTACCAATAGCGCGCTCAGATAAGTTATGTCGATCATAAATTTCTCGTAATGAATAAAAGGCACCTACTGCAGAATCGATATTTTTGTAGTAAGTTTTTATTATTTTAACACGTTTAGAACTTGCTAAAACATTCATATTATGGAATGGCAAATATAACACTAAACATATGATATCCTGGAGGACAAAATTGTTGTACATATGTTAATGAAACAAGATTGTCAAGTCTGGCGCACGAAATGGATAACTCTATACGCTATGCAACGGTTTGATATGATCCGTGTTAACAAAATTACTAAACTCCACACCGCTTACTAAGTATCTGTCGCTCTTCAGCTTTGAATCTATGTAAAGGGGAAATCCATACATCTTTTTTCGCTATAAATCATTAATCGCCTGGAGAGAGCGGCAAAAAATTTAAGATCGAAAATGTTCAACATAAAACTTTTGAAGTCATAACTATGACTTCATTAGTTACGGACGAGCATTACTAAATCGCTTAATTTGTTAGCCTAGATCAAAATATATACATACATATTAAAGACTTCGGTATGTATTTCTTAAGTCTTACAGCCATTTAGTAAATGTAATATAGCGATTATTGGTATAAAAAACAAAATCAACAATTAGAATAATAGTTAAAAGAGACCTCAATATAATGTTTACGCATTTTACAAAATCATCAAAGTCAATGTAAGAACAATAATAACCATTGCGTTTACATTGCAAACAAAAGTGGAAAAATAGAAAAAAACATGCCATCGATTTGCTCTTCCTTCCTTTGAGAGTTTATCCATCATCAATACGAATGCAAACAAAACAAACTCATCAGTGTGCTTACTTATTATATGTATATGTGCGTATGTGCGTATGTGTTTATTCCTATATGATGAAACAACAAACAAGCGGAAAAACGTGTAAGTGTGTAATGATTTCTCTGCTTACACATGAACACAAACTGCACGCAAGAAATCGACACCAGCATCTCGTTTTATTCATGATTACCGGCTGAGTTTTTCCAACTTAATACACAGCAAACACAGTAAAGTAATGCTTAGTAATGATGTCGGCACGGTTGGTTTTGGTTGTGAGGTGTTGATGGTGGTGGCGTTCGTTCATTTTACAAAGAATTCAATGCTGCAACAAAACAAAAAAAATCACTCGAATCTCTGAAACAAACTATACAAAAAAATAATGTGAAGAGAAGAGCAAAAAAGTGCTTTAACACATTCCTTGTTGATGATTATTTAAAGATAATGATTGCTAATGATGATAACGTTATTGTAATTTGTTGTTTTGATGTATGTAAAATTGAATCGTTATTTATCGTTTTATGCATTTAGTTTAAAAATTGGAAGAAGATAGGGATGAGGATGAAAAAAAGTTTGTTTTTTTAAAACTGGTTTTTTGTTTTTGTTGTTTATAGATGAAAAGTTTTTCTTAAGAGAATAAAAAATTTGTTTCTTCCAAAAAAAACTTGAGTTTAACCACTAAAGGATACCAGGGCATGTCTGTTATTCCGTTGCTAAAACATTCCAGAGAAGCCATCCTTTGCTAGAATTATGTCGATTACAAAACATATTCAGTCACTTAACACAGAAACATGTAAATCGTGGTAAATTAATTTCAAAGATAAATGGTTATGTCAACGATGCGGGATTGACATCTGATTATGTTTCATGTTAAATAGAGGAATTTTTTTTTGTGTATTTTCGAAGCTTATGATACAATGATGCATTTATTACTCAATTTCAGTTCACTTATCTATTGTTCCTACGTTTTAAGTTTTCCAATGATGAGAGATGAAGGTGAATTTAGTTTTTATTCGTGCGAAGTAAGATTAATAAAACAACAGTTTAATTGCTTAAATAAAATAAAACCAAAACCACCCCAAATGAGTTAATATAAATTAGCAATTTCATGTCAACTAGAGTCTCCGGCTTTCTATTTAATAGAGAATATTACTAATGCTTTTTATGACAGAAAGCTGATATTAAATTGATTTAAAGGCTACTGCAAAAGGCATCATCATTTCCAATTTCATAATCATCATCTTCATCATCATTTCCATTTTCATAATCATCATCTTCATCATCCTCATCACCAATCGAGATCGATTTTTCTTATTATTTTCTCTGACAAATTCAATAAGTCACGCTGTAAGAGTCAAGGTTTTACATAATACTTGCTGTTGCTTTGACTAGGGATTTTTAAAATAATGACTCACATAGTAAATATGAATGTAAATAAAAGTTTCATTTCAATGAGATGATTTTTGTTTGTTGGCTTGTGCGCTTACTCACTGCGAACAAATACTTTATGATGTTATATATCTTTCGCTTACACAAAGCCCCACTTCACTGAAGATATAAACGGAGAAAAAAAGGAATACCGAAAGAGATGCGGCTGATGGAGCGTGAAGAGCATAAGAAAACACAAATCAAATATTAATAATAGAAACCATACAAATAAAATAATCATTTAAAATATCGTAAGATATTTAAAGGTGAATTTAATAGATAGAAAAATCAAAAAAATCCGGTCAAGAGTGACGAAGAGATAGATACAATTAGTCAGCAAAAGAAATTAATAGAGAGAAACGAAAAAAAAAAATCTAAACATTATTTGTTTCTTATTGCGTTAGTAGCTATTGTCGCTCTTTATTTTTCTCTCAGCTTATAAGTATAAAAAAGTAAATAAATCCAAAAAAATAATAAAAAAAACAAGACAATTACCAAAATTCTTTCTTATCAACCACTGCGCCGCTCTTTCTTCCCAGTGTATAAAAATAAAGAAAAATTCTATTTTTACCCTTAGATTATATGTAGAAAATACGTAAAGTTTGGAGAGAAGAAAAATAAGAAAGAGCACAAAATCACTAGTCACGCAAACACACACACATATATTTATATACGTATACGTACATACATGGTTACAAGTATAATATATTTTGAGATAAATGATATTGCATTTTGTTGTAATGACAATTGTACGTAATGTATGTTTGTTGAGCGGCACATAATACACATGTTGCGTGCTTAATGACTGGTTGTGTATCATGAAATGCTTGGTTAGCTTATGATGATGATGAGGATTGTGTGTTTAAAAAAAAAAAAGAAAAGAAAATACCGTAGCCCGCGTTCTTCTTATACTCACACACACACACACACACACGCACAATTTAAAATAAATGTCTAGCAATTTGTTTTTGAGAAAAAGGTCATAAAAGATTAGGAAATGTGATAAAGTTCAGTGTGACTTATTATTGTTTTAAAATAAAATAACGAAAAAATAAGGATATGAAAATTAACATTTCTTAACTTTTTTCTTTTCTTTTTTGCCCTTTATTTAGAATATTAAATTTCATTTTAAAGGCTAAATGCACATGAAGAACAGGTTCGGGTTTTTAGTTAATAATGTTGATATTTATAAAAAGTTGATTAAGCAAGATAAGCATATATATCTGACTTTTTGGTGCTTTACACTACACCACTATTTTTTTAAAAATAGTTAAGAATATGAAATGAAAAATTTAGGATCCGAAGCACAGAGATATCTTTTACAAAGTTTCATATATAAATTTTTCGTATTAATTCGATTATTATGGAGGTTACAAATAAATCCTTTCAGATATAGATTTCTTTTTTCAACAAATTCCAAAAAATAAAAAAAAAATCCAATATAGCGTTAAGAATGAATATAGTTTCAAGCCTTTTAAGGATTATTTTGAATAAAAAATCGAACCTACACAAAAACACATCTCAAAACTTATTCAGAAAACCTCTAATGAGAGTATCTATAATAATCGGTTTCTAGTAACTTTCTTCTTTCAAAAGCCTCTTTATTTCTCTTTAGAAAATATATCAAAGTTTTAGGAAAGTGCTTTCTACACAACATAAATTGTCAAATCCACTCTGGCATTTTTCGACATTTAATTTACATTTAATTTTTAGTTTCGAACTTGTTTTTGATAAAATTATAAGCTTAAGTGTTACTTTTAGAACAAAATTTCGAAGCACTCCTTACCCCCATATTAGCTAAGTACTATTACTTTAAACATTTCTTTTTCTGTTTGTTTATTTCTCTTTTTCGTTTCCTTTTCTGTTTGATTCATAAGATTTCTTTAAAATATTTTTTCCTTCATCTTATTTAAATATAATGTTAATAATAATTTATTTAATTTCCAAGTCGTAAAAGAGTTTCTTTACTCCTAAACTCTTTAATTCTTATATCATGTCGCACAGTTTTTAAAACGAAATAAAGAAAATTAGAATAAATAAAAATTAAAAAGAAGTTTTAATTTCTCATTTTAAACATAATAACTTATTAAAAATTTACATTATTTAATGGTATTCGTTGTATTCCAAAATGGGTACATTCTTGAACTAGTTCATAATCGCTTTCGCTACTTGAAGATATTAGAGTTAATGCAATTCTTTTTACCATGTAGTCGGTACTTAGCTTGTGAGACGATGGTCGTTTGTTAAGCTGCTTACAAACGTCTCGATACGGATCTAAGTTCTTTTTGGTATTCCAAATTTTTTTCGGAATCGTCATTTGTTTGAAGAAAATGCTTTTCGAATTTGCTGCTGGACATTTTAGCTTTTGTCATAGAATACGATTTCCCTCGTTCGTCTTCATAATTGTTTACGTTCTTAATGATTATAACAAAATCATTTTCGTTAAAAGTGTCACAAAACCTTCCGTGGAGGTGTTATATTTCAGCGCAATAATTTCTGATGATAACGTGGATGTATTTCCGGTCGGTTGATACGATGAGAAATATGATGACGGAAAAAATATTATGAATCTTTTTAAGCACAAATTAAAAAGCACAAACGAAGTAAGTTACAAAAAACGAATCGTACAAACGAAATAAATCTTCTAAAACAAATCGCACAAGCAATATAGGTCGCATAAAACGAATCGCAGAAACAAAATATGTCGCACAAAACTAATCGCACAAATAAAAAGGACTTAAAAAAACAAAGCCCAAACACAGAGCCTGGTTTATGGCTTCCCATCTTGAACCTATTGTTCAATTGCGGATTAACAATTCTCGTAATCGACCGACTGTGGTCTAAGGCAATTTGTATTCTTTGCTTTCTTCTCCCTTCTATAGATACAAACTCTTACTCCTTTTCGGCGAAAAAGGTTCTCGTCATCTCCTTTAAAAAAAAGAACATTCATTGATTCTCGCATTCAAGAAGAGGCAAAGAATTGTTTTTCGAAAAAGTTCGTTAAAAATTTGCGTGCAATTTTCAAAAGCTGCTCCTAATCTGAAAAAAAAAAACCAAAATATTATTTACTTATAAAAGAAAAATAATTCATTATCGATTGAACTTAAAATAAATGCATTTCCTCCCTCCTCCTTGACAACCACCTAAACTTTGCACACTTTGTACGTTGTTTTTCGATAGAAATAATTTCTAATCTCAGTCATTCGTTATTTTCATATCAATTTAGTCTCGTCGTACGTGCTTTACATAATTATAATAAATTATTTGTTAAAATTTCTTATAGAAATATTTTATAGTTTACTAATCAACACCTAACGTCTTGACTTTTGTCAATTAACACATTATCATCATTATTATTATTATTATAATTTATTGTTGAGTTTGTTTGTGTGTGTTTTCGTTGTTGTTTTTCATAGCTCTATGCTTGATATCGATTAAATTGAGCGTAGACAACAAAATATGAATGCACGCAGTCAAACACATGCATACATAATACAGCAGAATAGAGAAAGCGAACAAAAACCACAACACATTTTTAGAGAGAAGGAGAATAAATAATCAGGAGCCACAATATGAATGTGTGTGAAATTTTCGTCACACGAAGATAGAGAGAGAGAGAAAGAGAGAGAAAACATGCTTTGATGAATATCTCTCTAATGTATATGTATTTCGCTTTACATATTTACTTTCAAAAACTTACTATGAACTGTTTAAATAGAATTTATAATTAATTGTTTAATCTGTTAAGTGTGTGTGATTGCAAAAGTCAGAGAGAGATAGAAAAGATGAAAAAGGAGTAGAAAGGGTTGAAAATTAAATGTTTAAATTATTATTAAAAAGACATTTTAATGATTTTCTAACAACATAATATATTGCAAAAATTTCGAGGAAATTACATTTAAAGTCGTTAGGAGAAAACTGAAAAACTTGATGGCATTGCTACTACTAACGTAATAACGAAAACGATATATATTGGCTTTATTAAAGTATAAAATTCAATTAAGTTTCTTTTTGTATTGATGTTCATTTTATTGGCCATTTTTGTCACATTTTCAAAAGTACTTTAAGCATCAATACTTCTACTGCTTTGTTGTATACATACATATCTATTATTATATATTTGGTATTATAACGATTGTGAAGGTGTTAATCACAATGGAAAAAAATTCTTTACATAACGATGTATTGTAACGTAAGCAATAAGATAGTGGGTCGTACAAAATGCATGGCTCCTAACAAATATGCAAATAGTTCTGATGAAAGTCGTTCCTTAAAAGCCAAGCAAACTTGAAGATCTACATCGGTGGCCGAGACAATGTTGTTAAAGAAAGACGAATTTTAAAAATGTGCTCGTGTCTTCAGGTATATCTGAAAGTGTTATTATTATTTTTTTTTCTTGTAAAAGTGGGTGTGTTTGCACCTAATTATGAAAGTGGCTTTAGATATGCCACTAGAGTCCTAAGCTATTTGAATTTTCTGGCTTGTTCACTTCTCTCAACAGAGAAATATGCTCGTTTAAAACACATTGTCTTTAGACGCTTACTAAATTGAGTGCTGAACTCAGGTATGCTGATGTGCGCTGGCAGTACTTGTCACTAGGCTTAAATTATTTATAAGTGATTAATATTTATTGCAAATTATATTAATCGGTAAATTCAATAAATATATGAAAAATGAAAAATTAAAAAAAAAATGTATAATTCTGATGCAAATTTATAACAAACAATCATCAGATCGGTAGCTATTGAAATATAGCGAGATTTTCAAGAATGTTTGACTTTAGGTTCGGTTTTGTTTATCTAAGAGACTGTTAAAGGAAGGCCAAGCTTATTAAGTCTTTTCTATTTATGAATTGTTTCTTATTATGAATTCTACTAACATACTTCGGACGTAATTGCATCGTATTCAATTTCTCAGATAAGCATTTTCAGAAGAAACGAGCATAACAGTGACTAAATTAAATAAATTAGAAAACAAAATATATGAACTTTTTATTCCTAAGCTAATTCGTAACGTAAACCTTTTGTCCCAACCTAATATCACACACAAGTTTATTTTGAAAGGTTCGTAGTATGCAAAAAAGAAAAAAAAGAAGCAAAACACTGAACAGAATTGCATATATAAAATAAATATCGATCGATACTCAACTACCGCTATCAACATACATATATAAGTACGTATTTGTCTGCTTGCATGCAGACCAAGGTTATACTTCTACGAATTTATATACATACATATATAGAAATCTAGAGGAATGATTATATTAAGTGTATGGACTTTGGTCAAAGTAGACAAGAGGAAACGTGAGGAGATGGGATAGAAAAGAACACCAGCTAAAAGAAATGCAAGCAAAGAGCGGGTATTTATGTGATAAGAAAGCAAAGCATTGAAATGAAGTTTTTTTTTTAGGTAGAAATTGTTAAAGGATTGCAAACAACAATTGCTTATATAGAAGTGTTTCTGGGATAATTTTGATTGAGAAAAAAAAAAAAAAAAAAAAAAAAAAAAAAAAATGATAGAAATGTAAATATATTCTAAATCAACAAAATCTAAAGTTTTTCAATACAAAATAGTTTGTGGTTAAGTCAACCGTTTGATTTGTATTTGTACAAGTGTTGTGTTTAAAGATATTATTTTCAATTTTCAAAATATAAAACCAAATAATACTAAATCAAATAAAGGCCAAATACACTCCACACTTAAAAAATCTACTGAATATAATTCTATAAGCGGTGCGCACAATGAAGCAATAGAAAAATTTTAAATTCATTGTAATGTGCATAATACTCCAGCTGTTCTGCTGTTAGTGTACCACTAAGCTATAACGTGTGTAACATCTGTAAGCACTTTACCATTAAGGGATATTTCACTGTTTATTAACATAAACGATATGAATATGAAAACAGACTTTTTTCCCTCAGAATCTAAGGCGGCGTCAGTAACAGCAGCAAGGGGAAGCTACCTAAGGCATGCCTTACAATTAAGTTTTTATATATAATATATATATATATATATATATATATATATATATATGTGCTTGTGTGTGCTAACCAAATACTTGTTACAAGAATACATTACGGTTTACATTTTATACATATACATGTGTGTGCACGTCTGCGTATTTTGTTCGCTACATATAAGTGTATAATAAATATTTTCCTCTTATGAGAGAGAGAAGAAGGATTTCTGTTATAATCAAACAATTGTATTTCAAATGAAAAATGAACAAAAGCGTATGTCAGAGAGAAAGGACGGAAGAGAAAGGCAAACGAAACGAAAAGTCTAAACAAATACTAGCACAACATATCCACTTCTTATATAAAAATTTGTATTGTTCTTGTTATCTCTGTTTTCTTTCCATTTCACCCGCTCTTAAAATATGTGTGTATATCAATACCGTTATGCCACATTGTAATTCCATCAGGTTTTATATATGTTAACTTACACCCAAGAAGCATTTTGTTGTATGAGCTAGAATATAATTCTCACCTTATGTGTTCTAACAAGAAGAGTTTTTGATTTGTTAAAGAATTTTTGTATTAAAGCCATTAACAAGCTAACAAATCCTTTAGGGATTAAAGTTGATTTAATCGCTGATAATCAATTATTCGTTTTTCATAGTTATGTAATTGAGGAATTAATAATTCGTATCTTTTTTTCTTCTCTTAAATTGGTGGTTGATTGGTGGTTAATTTTAATTTATGCTAAAGAAGAGAGTGTTCTGAACAAATTAGAGACTTCGTGGATTCTTATCGATAGTAAAAAATATTTATCTTTATAGATTACTGGAGTAAATTGAAAAGCCACTGGTTTACGTTTTAAGAGATTGGTAAACTTTTAAACCTGACAACGGAGAATAAATATGACACCGAAAAGCATTCACCAGCGACTCTTAATCATATAATCTATATACATATGTTCTATTATAAGAAGTCGAGAAATTTTGACATGATAGTTGTCATGAATTAAATTTGAATACATGCGAATAATAATATGACATCTCAGTGAAGGTTATTCGAGATTCGTTCTAAGGCTTTTTATTTACTGTAATGTTACTTTTAAATAATTCCCTGTAACAACTACAACAAAATTATTCAACTTTTTTAAACAGGCTTACATAAGCATGCAACACAATCAACAGCTGTGCGTTTTAACAGGGTTTCGCTACTAGCCAACTTGCTAGCTGGTAGCAGCTTTTTTGGTAGCAGCCATTTATGTGTAATTAAAAAAAAATTAAATCTAAATTAGTTTTTATTTCTTTGCTCCCTCTCTTTTTTATACTTTTTCGGTGTTAATAACATTAACAGATTTTTTTACATAAATTCTCTACTTTGTTTTTCTATTCCGACATTATTGTGCTCATTATTTAAGAAAAAATTTAACTTTTTCTCTGGAGTAAGTCTTCTGTGCAATAAAGTTATCATAGGCAAATTATCAAAGACGGAAGCTTTTCTTGTTCATACTTAAGTCAATAGCTTATCCGTATTACGTTGACAGGTTTTTTCTAAGAATATCTTCAAACTATTACAAAGTCAATAATAAGCTGCCAATAATTAACAGATAAATTATCAACAATTTCTGTAAATCGTTGTTAGGTCGATGACAGATAATCATTAGAAATCTAATGTTACTTTTCTGGCGCCCGATAAATCTATGTTATTAAAGGCCTGCACTATTACCTCCAATTAGAGACTCTGTCCGTATTAGTTAGACCACTGTTTAACTTCCAATAATTAATTATCGATTTTCAAATATTATAAATTCCATAACAAGTATATCAAGTCATAAATTATTATTGTATCAACTACTAACTAGATAACAAGTAGCATTTGATGAGGTTACATATGCTTAAACTAGATATACTCCTTATATGTAATAATTGCCATTAATTAATGCTTTAGTAATTAATTATGAATAAATAGTATTCGTATTCTAGGATAAACACTGTCTACGTTGTCTACATGAACATGAACATTCCCTTTATGGATAAAACTTAATGATATCAAAAATTGTCTTTCTGGATAAACTTTGTAAATCCTCTCATTGGTAAATAATTATTAAAAATAATGGATTAATATTACCTATACTATGGATGATAATGTTACACCTATTATGAATAGGCCCATATTATGAACACGGACCTCATTATTTGTGCTTTAAGTAAATATTAACTGTAATATGGGGAAACATTATCCATGTAATGGATAAACATTACTTTTGTTATGGCTGAACGTGTTAAACGTTTATATATATATATATATATATAAATATATATGTATATACTTCATATATGCTATACGCCTTATGAAGAAATGAAAGTTATGTTTATTATGAGTGAATTTTATTTTCATTATAAAACTGAATGGTTATTGCCTTTATAGATAAACATTAATTTTATTATCATGATAATAATAATAATATATGATATATATGATTGAATTATTGAAAATTTATTTAAATATACCGCTCCTCGTAAGTCAGAATGATTTTTGACTCCAGAACAAATCTTATTGCAAAGGGATTGTATCGTAATATTAATCTGAAAAAGTAGCCTTATATGTAACAATTGATGAAGATTTTTAATATTTCTGGATAAAAATCGTTCAAAATGTCATTTTTGTAGTACATTGACGTACGAAATGAATGAGCAAAATTTGGATTAGACGTTACCATTGCATGAAACAAAAAACAAGCACCTTCTTATGGCAACCGAGCCTGATTATAAACCAAAAGTGGTCCAAAATTATTTGTGATTTAACAAATAAATTCAATATGCAGAGTTTCGAACCATGCAGTGTGGGTCTATTTTTCGGACTACACCTTCATATCTAATGGTTTTCCGGGAAAGCAAATATTTATATATCCGAAAGATGCCATTTGTGGTATTTTATAAGAAAACAAAGGAGCAGTAAAGGGGTTTTTTTTTTTTTTAAAAAGAAAATTAGCTCAACTCAATTTTTGAATTCGCTGCCTATAAGAGTTCTCAAGACGAATATACGTCTACAAAGCAAAATATTTTTTAGTACTTTCTGACACAATTAAGCGAAGTCTGTGTATATGGCGAAATGATGTACGATTTTTGATGCTCAGCTTGGTTCCCTATATCGTAATACATAAGATTACATTTAAACCCTCTCTTGTGCAGTATTTCTTTGGCGCTTTTTATTTATTCTATTCCTTTTAAACAATTTATATTGTTTGTCCGATTTTTTTGTGCTACTTCTTTTATGCGGTATATGCAAAGTTATGTATAGAGATTCTGTTTACATTATGTAAGTTCGACGTAAGGTGGTCTAGTCAATATTAAAGGTGTTGGCCTACATAATTTTTTTTCTATCAGAGCATGTATTTTTTTTGATTAAACATACTGCCTAACGCAATAACATTATTTAATTACCGACCTTCGAACTAGGTACAAATATAGATTTGACCATTAGGATAAGATCGCGTTCGCTGATAAAACATTTTGCTAATAATTATTGCGAAGTGTGCTGGGAAAAATTATTGATCAAATGTTTAATGAAGATAAAATTGTGCTTTTTTGGGGAAAAAAAAAATTGTAAATGGTTTTAAAGTTGCAAAGGATGATGCAAATTAATGTAAGAATACTAAAACTATTATTATAAATCAAGCTTTGCACACACGTATGCAAAATAGACATAAATTTAGCAAAACTTTTAATATGTTTACGGTCAATAAAAAAGCATCGACACAACGCACAACGATGGCTTCAGCTTTGTTGTAGTATTCTTATATGTTCCTTATAAACTAATGACAATGGAAAGCTATTTGTATTTAATTTTCGACACCAAAGGAATTAATAGAGTAAAAATAAATCTTAAGCTTATCAGGCATCTCCAGTGAAAATATTTATTAAACAATCATTATGCCTTCACCATCATTAATGCCTTCACCTTATAAAATTCGGTTTATGCCCAAAGAGTCAAACAGTCTCCAAACTGACATGCGTAAATATTGGGGGAAAAAATAAAAAAAAAAAAAGAAACAAAGACCTTAAGAAAAATTCGCCTCAAATCCTTGACCTTTGACCGCTATATAAGAAACTCATGCACGTATGCACACAAGTAGCAAAAATCATAAAAAATATAACAAAATAAGCGTAATATTAACCACAATTTAAAGCTAAATAAGAAAAAAAAAAGAAAAAAAAACACGAATTTCTATAACAAGAGCAATTTTTACAAATTTACGCACGCACGAAAAACACAACAATAAACCAATTTTATTTGGCTTAGAAGGAAACTTGTTACACCTACCACTTGATTTTGTTTTCGAAATAAAAGAATTTAAAGAAAAGATTTTCAAACATTTTCTAAATGAAGTCGAACTGATCGAACTGATTTGTTTCTTTTGATTGAAAATGATAACAAATTGCTTGAAGACTTGATAATTTATGAAGTTTTTCGAACTTGACTCCAACATAGATAAGTTAAGAAAGCTCTGTTTCGATTCCCCTAATGTCGTTCGTGTGAGTGCCGGTTAAGAAAGAATCGGTTTTCTTTATAATTCTGCAAATGTCGGCTTGAATATCAATTTTTTCGTTCTAGTAAACGTCGATTAGTAATTTGCAGATCAATCGAAAATAGCTCAAAATATATATACCAAAGAAGTTATATTTATTTCCGGGCGAACTTTATCTATTGATCGTTAGGTTTACGCCATTTATTCTGATGTTGTATATGTTATATATGCGGATGGAATAATTTATACAGTTTTTTTTTTAAGTAAATTTTTTAATATATATGATTCATATATGATTAATATATATGATTCAAAACAAAGGTATATCGCAAGGTTCACTATAGCTGCGGCCATACGCTTATCGTGATTAAGTTATAGTCCACCGAACATCGAATTGAAACCGGGAGTTACGTCTCTTATCTGGTAGGCCATTCGCAAATGGAAGCGGTAAGATGCTTCTCCGAATATAAGATCGAACTAAAAAGTTTCATTTAAAAACATAATAAATTGGGAAAGATTAACTGTTCAAGGGTCCACATACGAAAGCGGCAAGACAAAACTTGAGATATAATTTATACCTCTAGAGAAAGTTCCAAGAGGTCATGACTGACTATACGAATTTCACCGACCTCGCCGATCTAATATACTGTACACGTTCTTTATAACTCCTTCGTTATACGAAGTTGTAGGTTACGAACGTTTGGTTAAATAATATACTCCCCGATGAGGTATACTCACCCATAAAAGTAGATCAAAGGAAATAAGGAAAAGAAAGCGAAAGAGAGAGAGCGAGAGAGAGGTTAGGTTGACGAGAATGAGAAAGAAAAAAAGAAAGAAAAAACCCAAAAAAAAGGTTCATAAAAATTGAAATCAAAAAGGCATTAACCTTGAGGCAGGTTTTTTATATATCGTATTTTTTTTTTGTTATTGTTTTCTTTTTCTTTTTTTTTTTTTGTATACAGATGCACACAAACCAATAACAAAAAATCACACTGGTTCACCTTACCGCAAACAGCCATAAACCTATTTAGCGTGCATATATTTATATGTATTTTGTATATACGCATGCATGTGCTTAGAGGAAAGCATGCAATACAATATAATTGCGTTGATATTGTGCAGCACAAAGATAGCCAAAAGGCTGAAAGGAATTTTTTTTTTTTTTTTTTTTTCTATAACGAAATACGACAAAAAAAAAGAAACATTAAAACAAAATTCTTTATATCCGCATGATGATGATGATGATGACGATGACGACGAATGGCGATGGTGATGATGATAATGATGGGAGTAATGATGATTATGGTGATGACGATGGCGATGATGATCGTGATGGTGGTGGTGATGGTATAACGAAACATATTGCAGCAGTTTTATATATGAAAAACATATTTTATTTAGGCAACATCATATTATGGCTGGCGTGCCTTGTCTGATTTGGCTTGGGTTTGCCTGCCGTCGTAACAGACGACAATCTACCTACACCTGTAACACATGCATGTGTACATTGTAATGATTTTCGAGATAGATTGCCAAAATATTTTTGCATACACACGCATTTATGTATTTAAAAAGTGTTGTTGATACGATTTACAGTAAATGTGCAGAGAATCCGAAAATGAGGGCGAAAAACTAAATCAGGCCGAGGTAATCAAATAATTTGAAAATTAATCTAAATAAATGAGCGAGTGTTGGTATTGCTTTTACATACTGGGAAGAGAAATTGATTATAAATTGCTAAAAAAAAAAAAAAAAAAATAGTGTATAATAATAAATAAATGCCCTGAGGACGTGTAAGGCAAGCAAACATTGTAGACTATTTAGTGGTAAACAAGATTTGCAAAAATTAATTAAAAGTGACTCCCGTTAGGAAAAAAAATTTAGTTTTTCTTCAGCACTGTTGGAAGGAATCGCTGCGGAATCTTCGCAAATGTTAGCTCGTAATTTTGGTGCACTTTAATCAGTTATTTGAACCATCACAACAGGCCGTCATATAGGAGATATGTCAAACGTTTGCATTCGGACAGAGATATTTGAACGTACATTTATGGGTAATTATCACTTTTTCTGACGATTTGTTAAGGTAATAATTATTACGAATACAAAACTTTATATACAAAAATCTCAAAATGGTTTCATTTCAATCTTTTTCTCTTGAGCTAAGCGAAGAACTGATTATAAAGATGAAAGAGTACGCAAATAATTGCTTTTTCCTTTATTTCGTATTTAGATTATTAGACTCCTCTTGGTTTGAAAACTTTTGCTTAACAGAGTTTTCGTATAAAACGCCCAAAAATTTCAACCATATAATCGTAAAGTGTATCCAAAAATAAGGGGACATTTGTGCTGCCACCTACGCTATATCACTTGGTATTAATATTTATTCTTCATTTTGTAGAGTATACGCAGCGCGGTGCGTTTGGTGCTCAGGACAGCTTTTTTTAAAATCTATCATTATTTTACTAAACCTGTAGACGCGGAGTGAATCCACATAAACGAGAGTAGCGCACTCAATCCGGGAAGCGGAAATGATTTTCTGTCTAAATGAACTGCTCTTTGTTCACATTGATAATTGTGGTTGTAGTAGTACTGCTAGTTGGTTAAAACGGATTCTGAGCTATCATGAAGCGTGATTATGAAGCTAGTATATCCCGGTTCAGCTCCCGGTACTTTCATTGCGATTAACATGTAAAGACATAACACTTAACGATCAGGCATAAAATTCTCAAGATCCACAACCACTCCTTTCTGACTATCATCATGCTACCCTTATAGGGAATGGTCCCTAAGAGATTAATCGTATTTAGGTTCATCACTCACCTACGACGCGTACATACTAACTTAGGGAATTAAATCTGAGTAGCGGTAACTTGATGTGATGTGTTCATAAGAAGTCTGGACCATCGAGAGTAAAAAAATGCTTGAATGTTTGAATTGTCACCATTTACACCATTAAATCAAAGTCTCCGAAGTCCAGGTAGAAAAAAGGTGAAAGGTGAACACCTCCTCCATTATTAACAATTTTCAAAACTATCAAATTTGTGCGTTAGAGCAGTACGGATGGTTCCAAGTTTATGCTGATATAAATTGTTATGGCGGAGCTCGCTAAGCAGGACTCGACAGACTGTGCCTTTAGAGAGGGAGAGAATGGAATGGTTCGAGATGGCGAATATATAGACTTCAAAAGGTTTTCATTAATGCTCGGTCCGTTCTAGTGGCTAAACAAATTTCATATTTCTAATAGTATTCAAAGGTTTGTCATGTTTTTAATCGCAACGAACTTTACTAACAATCCGACGCATCTTTTGTTTGAAGAGATTCTTGATAATCGATTAAGTATTTTCAGAATGCTCTTAATGAATATTTGTTCAATAGTTAGTAAAAATAATTTCATCGATAACTTTATACTCTATAAGTATTTGTGAGTTTATTATCGCTAGCTATTGTTGTTAATTCCACGTTTTTCCATTTTGCTAATTGTTAAACTTTTACTTATCTCATGCATCTCTGTTTCTGCTTCTTTGGCGGAAAACTTTCTCAATATCAAAGTTAATACATTCATGAAAATATTGTTTGTGTGTGTGGGTTATGATGGTATTAAATACGCCCGTAAGTAATACTTATTTATAGTCAGTCACTGTATATGTCATAATCTAAAGTTTATGAATGCATACCGAAGGGGTTTAGCTTTTCGTTTTATTTTTTCTACCATATTACTGTCTGCTCGTTGACTGCGTTGTATTGTAATGCCTCGGCTATGTTTGTGCTGTGAGAACTTGTTTATGGTCGTCGCAGACAATAGAAACGGCTGCAGTGAAAACGGCTTCAAATTGTTTGTTTGTAGCTCTACAAAAACGGACGGAAGTTAATCAACACAAAATGGTTTCATATAACACATTCATCTCTCTCTCTATCTCTCTCTCTCTCTCTCGCTCTCTCTTTCTTTCTTTCTTCTCTCCCTTTCTTTCTCTTTGTTTCTTTTCCATGTACATATACGTTTATATTGTACTACATAAACGAGACCACATCACCATTCCCATCACAGTCTTCAATAACATTACATACGATTAAAAGCAAAACAAAACGCCTGATATTCCAAAAAAGTAACAACAGCAACAACAAAAAAAAGAGGAAAAAAAAATTTTTTTTTTCCAGACAGGCTTGCTAGAAGGATATTCGTTGTGCAGCATGCGCGGAGGAGCAGACGTACTATGGGAATGGTATTGACAATCATGTTCATATATGTATGTCGGTCGAATAGGCAAACGAGTTGAAAATATTGTGATGACGATTGTTATATGTTGCTGCTGTGTGTTGTTATATGAGAACTCTATTCATTGCTATTCATACCAATACCACCACCAACTACTAACTAAGGTCGACGTTTTGATGAGAGTTTGTATTCCAGATACTTAACAAAACAAAAACAAAGTACATATCTGTAATTGCGTTTGTGCAAGTGGTTGTTGTTTTTGTTATATGTGCGTTTTCGTAACGTCCATGTGACGTACGCTAATATTTTATAAAACCCAATCAGTGATTTCAATGTGTTATCAATGCAATAAAACAGTGACTGCTATGCTCTTACTCTCTATAGTTTGTCCAATACGATGGTAAATGTTAGAAAACTGTTGTGTTTTATTGTTGTTAGTTTTACGTATTTTGTGCAACTCTAACGGAAATCGGAATTTTATTTTCTCCTCATAATACAAAAAAAAAGGAAAAAAAAAAAAGAAATTATTTGTATTCAGTTTGTAACGAATCTTTACGAACTACTGAACGTGTCTGTCTACATGGTCAGATATTACACACGCACTACTTATGTATGTAACATGTGTATAAATTAACGAAATGTGTACAAAATTTTTCAAATCTTCTTCTCTATATATTATACAAAATACTATATATAGCTAAAAGACCTCCAGTCTCCGAATTACTGTCCAATTTTTTGTGTTGTTTTTTTTTTTGGCTAGTCTTTCGACTGATTTCCTTTCAAGCGATACGTAACGATAGTAAAAAAGTGTATTTAAAATTACCCTGTTACAATAAATTGAATGGCGAGCTTAGCTGGATTTGTTATTCTATTAATTTCGATCAAGAGTAGAAATATATATATATATATATATATATATATATATATATATATAGATATATGGTCTTCATCCATAGCCTACGTTTCCCTATGCGCGTTGCATATATTTGACGAACTTAATATACTTCTCATGTTATGTACGAAAACAATGAGGAAATTTTACTAGCTTTCGGCTGCGAATGTGTGTGTATAACCATTTAAAGGTCTTTTCTTCTTCTTTCTCGTTCACTCTTGCAAATAATCATACATTTCTCTTCTATTTTGTATAAGTGCATCGTATGTATATTATGCAAATTAACAGTTAAATTACTGACCATTGACATTCATATTGTGTCTCCGTATGCATGTAGTGTGTAGTATGCCTTTTGTTTTTAAACTTTCTCACTCTCTCTCCCCGACTCCTGTCTCGTTTTTTCTCTAATGCTCTATGCTATGCATGAGAGTATTATGCTGTGCGTACACATACACCAATGATTTCTTTCCCCTTATAAATGCTATTATGTGTTTAGTTATGCAAATTACTATCGCTTTTAGCTATATACGTAAATACATACACACATATTTGTGCACATACAAAATTTGTCTGCATTGCCATACATGGGAATCATTTTAATGTTCTTGCTATAGGTCTATGTTAAAATATTAAAGAAAAGAAATCTAAAAAGGTTCTCCCTCTCTCGTCTTTTCTGTTCTCTCTCTGGTTTTAATTCCTATATTTTGACATAATTTAAAATCTAATAAAACATTTGTCGTAATAGCACAAGCGAGAGATGAGAAAATCATTTATAACCTTCTCTTACATATAACAATCTTTGTGATTACAAGTAAAGGAACATAATATTTATATCAAAATTTGTTACTTTTGGTGCAGACAATGAGTTAATTGCATGACCGATATTTTTTTGCATTTAGTTTTGTCGTAAATTATATTCAAAAATATTTTTTAGTGAAATATTGTCAGTTATGTCGATCTTGTTTAGTTTAAATAAAAATTCTACATTGAATCAAAAGGGTATTGTTCGTGAAGATCCTAAGGCTTTTATTCGAATTTTTACAGTTGAAAATTCTAAAAGCAGGAAGTTGGAATTTGCAAGTCTATTGAAAGCAAGCTATCCTTTGATGACGCCTGATTGGTGAGATGTGAAAAAATTTGTTTAACCATAAATGAAAGTGAAAATGTATGAACTATTAATTAGGCGTGCAATTATTTTGAAAAACGGTTCTCATGGTTGAACTTTTTTTTTGTTTATATTCATAACCAGTTTTTAACTCGTTTAAGCAAGGTGATCGAATATACCCTTTTTTAAGCTATACTTCCTTCGTTCTAATACTTTCAGATAAAGCAAATGGAACAAAGAAAAAAATGTGTTATAAAGAATGTATAGCTGGGCTATAAAACTATGAGAAAGAAAATATTTTTCTTGTCATCAACGAAAATCTCCGCTAATTATTAGAACATAAACTCTTACTTATAATCCTTCCATGTAAAAATTCTCGTTCACTTAATTTAAAGTAACCGAAGTAAAGATCGCTGGCAGTAGCTAGTCAGTCACTCGAGTTATTTTTTCTCTAAAAGAAAAATTGATCACTTTTACTAAATCACTGGAAAGTGGGAATGCTTCTGGAGGCTGCATTTGTTTTTTGATCCTTTAAACATTCCTTTTAATGAGTTGTGTGAAGGAAGCAATGTGCAGCAAATTTGAAAGATGGAAAGGGAGGAGGGAACACATTTTCAAAAGAGATTCTTACTTTCCCTGCTCACTGTTTTTATCTTAGTTTACCAGGTTTGCCCTATCCTATCCGTAGGCATTAGAGTCCTCTAAAGTAAGTATACATAGATTCTTAATCAGCATAATATTATGGTTTTACTTAGCTATGTTCATCTGCCTGTCTATCCGTCTGTCCTTCTAAAAAAGTTAGGGTAGAAGTTTGATACTTGATACATATACATCTATAATAAGCAAAACCGTGCACCAATGTTGTTATGAAGCATCTGGGAATTGTATATAAAATTGATACTGCAATCGCCCATATTAAAAAAAAAAATATATTTCTCACCGAGTTCTGCGACGTGCCGAATGCCAAAGTTGTAGATAGTATCCACATGAATCCTTTTAATTAATCGTTATACGTGAACTTGATAGAGAGTTGAAGCAATTTTTTCTTTAAGCACGATATAAAGAAGATGTTTTAGCTGGACTTAGATCAAAAGTTGTATGCAAGTTTATAATATTTAAGTGGTCTAGAAAGTTTTCCCTCCGAAGCGGGGTTTACTTTTTCTCCTAATTCGGGCTTGTCTATACCGTTAGTGACAAAAAAGCGAAAGTAAAATGTGGAAAGAGGAACGATTTGCATGCTTTATAATGTTTTGAAAGACGTATGTATACCTTTCATAAATAATTTATTTATTCCAAAAAAAAAAAAAAAATTCTACACCTGCAAAGGAACTGAATCTATGGTAAAATTGAAAAGAAAAAAGTATTAAATAGGAAATAAAAACAAAAATGTTTTTCTATATTAAAAAAAAAAAAAAAACAACAAATTAATAAATAAGGGAAAAGAAAGAACTGTTCAACATACACAAATAAATCAATTAATCTTATCAGCTGAATATAATCTATTGCTAACGAAATACAGGCCGTATTTGAGTGCTCAAGAAGATAACAACAACAATATTAAAAACAGCAATAAAGCGCAAATAGACAACGAAACGAATAGCTAAAGAAAGAAGAAACAAATGGATCGTGATTGGCTAATAAAAGCAATAGCAACAACAAAACAACAAGTAAAATAAACATCAACACATGACAACATGTCGGTCTTCGAAAATATTTACAACTTTTAGTACTAAACATAACACTTCGGCCAATAATTTCCGGGACTATCCATATCGCATATTAAATCCATATCAAATCTCAGCTGTCTATCTTCATATTTGCGAGTTTGGGCATCCCACAGAAAAAGTGAGTCAAATTGACTCATTTAGAAATAGATACTAATGTTAAACGAGATCGTGGGGGCACTGATAAAGCTGTGAATGCTGTGAAGACCTAATAGTGATAGTTATGCAAAAAAATCGTACATTTTTTTTTTTTTTAATAGTAGAAAAGTGAAGTTGTGTGAGAGGTAGTTGAGTTCAAAACGCAATGCATTTAGTAATTTGCATAAACAATTGGACATAAGAAAATTTCTTTCTAAAGGTGTTCGCACTGTAGAAAAACATTGCTATTGTAGTAGAATATATTTTGTCATGCAAGAAAAGCTTTATACTCCTTGAGAAGAACAAGTTTTAATCTGGTAGAAACACATTCCATTCACTCCCGATACTTATTGATCTTTGCATTATATATGTACATGCTTCATATAAAAATGAAGACGAATATTGTTGTATCGCACAAAGTTTAGCTGACATGTATGTACAAAATACGTCCATATATGCATAGAATGAAATTAGTTTTCGCTACTCAATTAACTTGAGATGTTTGCCAGCTTGACATGACTGCTTCACAAGAGTTGTCATCAAAAATAAGGCATACATAGGCACTAGAGAAAACGATATCACAATTCTCGTCATCATCATCACCATCAACAACATCGTCATCATCGTCATCATCGTCATCATCGTCATCATCGGCATCATCACCACCATAGGAAAGTAATAGACAAACAAACGTCTACATACCATATACGTAAAAAAAACTAGAAATGCATATATTTTCACATATATATGCCGGGAGAATGTGCCCGTGATTGCCTGTGAATTTTGGAATAAAAAACTTAATAATAATGTATGTACGCTTGCGTGTGATGACTGTGTATGTACATTTGTGTGATCACATGTCTATGTTGAAAGACAAATTGATAAAAGAAAAAAACCACATACACACACACACTCACACACACACACACACACACACACACACACACACACACACACACACACACACACACACACACACACACACACACACGCTATGAATTGTAAAAAAAAATCTTGACTTCGCCTATTTTACATAAAAGCATTTTGAAAAGCTCGTTTTTAAATTAAACACGAACTCACTTGTGCAACAACTCAATATGCACTGTGCTGCTCTTGGGCTTATTACGTGATTAGTAATACTATAGAATCAGCATGAAAGCAATGATATAAAATCATAATGAGAAATAAATTTTATAATCAAAACCATAGCACAAACAGAAAGGAAAACGATATTAAAAATTTACTTTATTTACATTCATAGTTTGCTCTCTCGCCTAAAACATATGTTCAGACTTATCTGTGTATATAATATTAGGTAGCAAAATAAAAGAAGAAAAAATATTGAGCCCAATGATACGCATAACACTCTACATTATTCCAAATATCAGCGCATATAAGTATGAATCGAATAAATGCCATATCGCGGTATATTTGAGTCTGAATTAATTGAGTGCAATCAATTACAAATTTTTTATCTCCTGAAGGCCAGGTATTTTTTGCATTTTCTCTTTTTTTGTTTTTTTTTTGCTGTTACTGGATTTCTTGTTTTTCAATATTTGTTGTTGTCGTATATCGTTTTTAATCATTAAAATGTAAAAAATTTTAAATTTTAAGTGTTTTTTTTGTTTGTCTACCTTTCATTGCTTTTATCATTTTTTTTGTTATTGTTCTTTTTGTTTTGTTTGTGTTGTAGTGTAGGTAGTGCTTGAAAATCTTCTTCTCGTGTTGGTTAATACAGTTTTTTCTTTCTTTTTTTTTTGTTTTTTTATTTTTTGTTTCAATGTTTCAATGTTGCTCGTATTTCCACATTTGTTAATCTCTTTTCGTTCATTCACTCTTAGCAAGAACAATAATAATAAACTTGTATTCTACGCCGACTAAGACACACATCTTTACGTACGTATTATGTTAAAATAACCTTCATTCAATAAAAAGTTCAGTTCACGTGATAATTTAATTGCATGTCATGCTTATAATATAAGATCTTTAGGATTTTTTTTTTTTTTTTTTTGATTTCATAGCAGTAAATCACGCACTCTCTAAAAACCAGTGGAATTCATTTTGTACTTTTTTCATTAAGTAAAAAGTAAAAAAAAAGACCTTCTTCTTGAGATCTCACATAACGTATAACGCAATGTTCTAAGCCGATTAAGTTTTGCCTGCGGCTTCAAGTCATTAGTAGTAGTCTTTTTAAGTAGAGAGAAGGTGTTTATCTCTATCTATTCACAAAAGTGCGAATGCACTTATCACATATACAATATGGATCCATAAGGAAGTTCTAAATAATTCCAATTTAAAAACAAAAGACTGATTTAATTTATGTGGAAAATTTAATGCTCTTAAAGTAGTTTATATATACAAGATATTCATATTTTTGAATTTATGGCTTTGTGGCATCAAATGACTTAAGGCTTCGGACAAACTAAAAATTCACGCATACTTCGAACTAGACTTGGTCCACTATTTTTATAAAGTTCTTATAAAATCGACAAACTCGTAAAAATGACTCTATACCTACTCTATGATCTTATGTTCAAGTAACGGTTGAAATTTTAAGGAAAATTTTTTTTCGATTTTTTTTTATTGGAAAACGGATACTTGAGCACAACTGTACACTAAGAAAATAACGCACTAACGGCTTTTGACATTATTATTATATTAGTTTGATTATTGAAGAACACAGATTTGTCATGACGATGAAACTTTTTGATGTTGCTTACGAGACAAAATAATGCGAAACAAAATATTACTCTAATCTACTTTTTTTATCATTATAAGTTCATCGATATATATATATATATATTCCTTTGAATATATATATATATATATATTTCTTTGAATTCCTTTGAATATGTATGTATATATATGCCTTTGAAAATTTTGTATAAATTTGTACACAGACAGCTCTAATAATTTAGCGTGGTTGGATGAACATTTTGAAAGCAATTTACTAAGTAACATACACGATTATTATTTTGGTTTTTTTGTTTTATTTCGATGGGGGAAAAGTGTACAAGCGTACTATAAAAAGTTGAGGACAAAATAAATAAATTTATTTACAAATCATTTAATAATAAATAAGGGAAACATTTTATTTAGCTTGCAACGAATTTTTTTAACTCTTTCCCTCTACCTCTCCCCCTCCCTCCGTCTCCCGCTCACTCTCCTCTTCCCTTTCCGTCTCCTTCTAACTCACACTCTCACTCTCCCTCTAACTCTCACTCTCACTCCCTCCCCCTCTCACCCCCTCTCCCTCTCCCTCTCACCCCCTCTCACTACATTTCATTCTTTCCACCCTCACTCCCTGCTACCTTCCCTTCCTCACTCCCTGTCACCCTTCCTCACTCTCTCTTACCCTTCCTCACTCTCTCTTACCCTTCCTCACTCTCTCCCGCTCTCTCTCTCTCTCTCTCTCTCTCTCTCTCTCTCTCTCTCTCTTTTCCCTCTGATGTTAATTATTTTTGATGTCAAACTATTTATGTAGGACAAATAGTCTAATAGTTGTTTGACAAGATGGTAGGACAGATAGGTGTTGAGAAAAAGTTTTTGGTCAAGAAACCTCTGGGAAACCTTGAACGCAAATTTTTAGGCTTCAGGGAGAAAATGATCCAACTTTATTTTGTTGACACAAGAACAAATTAACCGATAAGCGTTAGATCGAATTTATCACCTTATAAAAAATATATTAATGTTAGATTTCAATGATTTTCTTTTTTATATAAAATAATATAATTCTGTTAAATCTTTATATTAAATTTAAGTTTCATATTTATTCGGATTGTAACCGTTAAGACATCACGAACTACTGAATTCTTAAATGAAAAATTTATAGAATATTAATAGTAGGTTCTCTTAATGTACAGCCGCAATTGCTGTTTAATAATGGACCAAGAGAAAATTTTTAACAGATCAGTCTTTATTGACGACTGCCGCGAATAGGTTCTGCTTAATTTACCCATGTCCGCTCTTATCTCTATACTATCTATTGTCGAAGCCCATATACAAAATCAAGAAGAAATGTTCAGCTCGGAAAACTGGAAAGCTGGAAACTTGGCGGATATTATCTTTGTTGATAGTCTCGGGCTAGATGTAAAAATAGATAAGATTCAACAAGAGACTTGTGTAATATGGCTGAAAATGTCATAAAAATATTATTAATTATTAATTTCAACTTAGCAACTATAAGAAGTAAAGTAATAAAGGATCCACTCACTATCAGTCAGAGTAAAAAAAAAAATTTTTTTGTTTATTATTAAGGTAACAGTTATTCGAGCTCTAAATAGCTCCTTGTCAAAATTAATGTGTCATACTCAACTAAGCAGACCAGTGGCCCAGATTTTAACTTTCTCTCTCAACGACGTAGACAAACACCACGAGTATTACAAATGGAGTGATCAGATTAGTATACTTGTGTCCTTTCCTAGCAAATATAACAATTTATAAAACTTAATTTATTTATTGAAAACATAAAATCTGGTACAACTTTAGCAAATAGAAAGACCACAATATTTTTTTTATACATATAGAAATATGTTTATTCTAATGAGTGTGAACGAGAAAAAAAAATAAAAAGAATACAAACGAATAAAATGCAATAAAAATTTAAATGCATTTTTGATGACATTTGATATTTGAAAATTGTTGTGAGAATTAATTTTTTTTTTGTTCGATTTTTATTTAATTTTACTTAATTGAATTTTACCAAAAAAAAGGGTAAATTATCTGAGTATCGGATCATTTATTATTATTGCTATTGTGTTTGTTATCCTTAGTGGAATTATATGCGACAAAATAGACGTAATGCAGATAATTCTCTCTTTTTCCCTCTGCCTCTGCCTTTTTATTGCTAAATAATTGCAAAAACCATAAAGAAATATTTTTGTTATTGTTGTTGCTTTTTAGGAAAACGTATTAAACGGTCTAATACTGCGTGCTTAGTTTCGAATGTTTTATTGTAATATTTATGCGATCATTGAAAAATGCAATAAAATTTATCGTAAAAAAATTACAAGCTAATAAATTTTAATTACTCTTGTAAATAAATATTTGTTTTGATAAAAGCGGTAGTAAACAAATTATATTCGGTTATGGAGGAATTTTTTGTACCCACCGCCTTTACATAAGAGAAAAAAAAAACTAAAAGGGAAAAACTTAATCTCTATGATCTATAAGATTCTGCGGTCGTGAACGATTATTCCAGTCATTCATAAAATGTACGTGGAAATTTTTGTTGTTGTGTTCTCAGTAATATAAGTTGTAGTTGTAAGTAATAAGCAAAAAATACAATTTCTGTTTTATATAATCTTGAAAGCAGAGATTCTTTCAATTTATTTTGCATTGTCTGCGTATTCTTTGGACGATTTGGTCCATTTTTAATACCAATATGTCCGCAACAATCTCTAATTGTTAATTGTTGTTAAATTGTTAAATACGAAGCCACGTTAATCACAATGTTAATCACGTACAGACGAGCAGAGAGCCACGCCTACATTGATTCAGAATTTCATAATAATCAAGAATATATAAACATTTTATTGTATGTCTGGACTTATTTCTTCTAGATGTGTTGCAAGGCTTTAGACAAAATTAACGCATCCCTACCTTTTGCTGACGGCGATGGTTATAAATAAAAACCAAAAATCAGCTTATGATTCTGGTGAATAAAATTACACATAAAGAATTATAAAATCAACAATAACATAATGATATTGAGGCAATCCAATGATAATAAATGTATGATTAAAATAAACTCTATAAAATATAACCGCAGATATTGTGGTTCGAAAGCAGTACATAGTCTGTTAGAGAAAATTTAAATTTGTACAGAGAGTAAGAGTGAAAAAGAGATTGATTGATGACCGTGAATTTAATTAAACTATTAGTTCATGTATTTTGCATAACCTATTTTGTGTTTTATCAGGTATGAATTAAACATTATGATTGAAGAAACAATTATTTATTTGCATTATAAGTTCAGACGTCCGTTCTAATGTCTTGAAATATTTGACTGCGTAAAAGTGAAATGATTCGGTAAACTAATTGTTCATTGTATTCGTTTCCGAAGAAAAAATATAAAGTTTGCTTTACGCTCGTCGGGAATAAGTATTTAAGTTTAACGTTAATAGTTGCCATTTGTCCTTTCAATAGTAAATTTAGAAAACTTTTCATGCTATGCCTATTTACCTATCTATTAGAATTTACCTACTTAGAATTTTCTAATACAAAAGTGAACCGTTTTGATTTCATGGAATCGTCCAGTAGCTTAGTCCTAAAATGTTCTTTTTTTATATGTAATTTGAAAAGACAAACCTACTTCAAGTCTGTTACACGAGAGAGAGGATTGGTCAAACTTTAAACTCAATGCAGGGACAGGAAAGACCAAATACATGATAAATCAATCGAAAGCATTTCGTCGCGAAATTTATTACCGAGTCTGGAAAATTTCTGAGATCAAAATGTGTGCAAATTCATATTATTAATGAAAATGTTTCGAAATTTCTACTTTCCAGGTGTCAGTTAGCAAAATATCAGGTACAGTATTAATTCAATAAATGAATGAGAACGACCTAAACTGTGATAGAACGAATATTACACAATATTGTCAACTTAAATACATAATTCAAATAAATTCAATAAATTCAAACACTACTTAAGGTATTATAGTTCTTTTGTTATGCCATCAATCGGTTAGCAGCGAACTTTTGTATTCACTTATTCGATCTAATCGATCAACTTCACTAGTTGATTCAATCGTGCAAATTAGTAAACTGGTGGGCAGTTTACGGTCTCTTAAACGTTAATCCTGATTTCAACGGATAGCATCCAGTTTATCATTTTATTTATTCTTTTTTTTTAATTTTTAATTTTTTTTTTTTTTTTTTTTTGAGAAAGAAAATGGGAAATAGGAAAACTTTGGAAAATATACCAAACACATTATTATTCGCAGTAGTTCTGAATTGCGACTTAATCAATGTTAGTCAGCAGTCGGTTTGGCTTCTTTTATCGCAACAAACTCAATTTATATTAAAGAATTATTATATTTGACTGTCGCAACGATTGATTGACGATGCAAGGATCGATATTCGCATTTATTTCTCTCGATTTCACTTATTCGATTCAAGCATTTACCTTACTAGATCTCTGAGGCCCCTGTTATTTTCCTTACCTTTCCATAGCTTCTGTTGCTGTGAATGAAATACGTAAAAACAAAATTCTCTTCATAGATTAGTCAGCCAATTAGTGAAATAGCATTCGTATTAAAAGTGCTGCAAGAATAATTACTGCTGCATATCATAGGCGAGTACGTTTGTTGTAGTTGAATTTGACTAACTTTTCAAATTAAAAGCACGGATTGAAAAATGAATGAATTTAAATATATAGGTCAAGAGAGTAAATAAAATTGAAAAATTAAAAACAACAATTTGAGAGCCTACTCATTGAATATTACAGCAGCAAGTAGTTTTTACAAGCTTTTTTTTAAACAAAAATAATTCACTTCAACAACGGTGTATTAGGATCTATACGCAAATTTTCCGCGAAAAAGCAATGTGTTACAAACGAACAAATTTGCAAAATTATTTTAAGCTAAGCTATTTTATTTTCTTTCTAATTTTCCTTCCTATTTTCACTCCATTGTCTACGTATTATTTACTGAAACATAGACCGTCTAAATCATCTTCCTTCGTTTCTTTCATCGGTGACACGCAAATACAACTATTTTCACTCCATTATCTACGTATTATTTACTGGAACATATAGCGCCTAAATAATCGTTCTTCTNTCTTCTTTTCTTTCATCGGTGACACGCAAATACAACTATTTTCACTCCATTATCTACGTATTATTTACTGGAACATATAGCGCCTAAATAATCGTCCTTCTTTTCTTTCATCGGTGGCACTCAAATATAACTATTTACACTCCATTGTCTACGTATTACTGGAACATACAGCGTCTAAATAATCTTCCTTCTTTTCTTTCATCGATAAAACCCAAATATAACTACTTTCGTTCCGTTATCTACGTATTCTCTACTGGAACATATACCGTCTACTTAATCTTCCTTCGTTTCTTTCATCGATAACACCCAAATTTAACTACTTGCATTCCATTATCTACGTATTATCTACGTATTATCTTCGCATACGTTAAGATTTTGAAAAAATTGACCCGCTTGCGTTAAAGTACTCTTTATGTCTGGAACAATTTTCAATAAGAAATCTTTTCAACATTACTTGATGTCATAGCTTCAACATTAGACTGTCATCTAAAAGCCCAGCTATCTAACACCTAATGTTCTCCTTTTCTACGCACTCCATCCTCTAAGATAAGCGCACGTAAATTGAAGTCTATTTTGTACTAAATTTCATTGAATTAACTTTTTCGCAAATAAGAAACTTGCAAATGTAGTGCATACTATAGAGTTTTTCAATACGGCTGGCAAATGCCAAATGATGGTTTCAATATTTACATCTAAAGTTATTACAAGCTCTCTTCGGTCGAAAATTAAAAATATCAAATAAAAAGTATTTTTTCGAATTTCTTTTTTCAAGCACAATTTTAAGAAAACATAAAATTCACTACTACTCTAACGTAGAGTTCTCATTTACAAACCAATCCAGACGAAGAAAATTTCAATTTAAAACTTAATAAAGAAAGGAACGAAAAAATAACAACAAATGCGAACATTTTTTAGGAGTCTAGAGAAATTTGCTTGAATATGTGAAAAAACATGAAAATAAAAAGAACTAAAATTATATTCATTTTGAGGCGAATCGTGGATACCTACCAAAGCAAACAAAAAAAAAAGTTAAAAATCTATAAATGTTTGTTTCGTTAATTCTACTTTTTTCAGGAATATTTTTAGGGATAATATTTATGTGTTTGTGTGTGTAAGATTTGTAATTATTTGCGCAAAATTTCTTCCCCCCGAATCAAGCCACAGGTGGTAAATAAACAAAAAAAATACTGAAATATTTAACTTTTTCAGAAATAGTTTTCGTTTTTTTTTTTTTTTTTGATTATGATTAGTAGTTTATCAAGCAAGCATAGACAGGCATTTTCAAACGTGATACTTGATAATGTGCCGAATAAGTATAGGTCAAGTTTTAAATTCATTTTCCAACACCGAAATTTTCAAAATATCAATGACGAATCGATCGGACTAATGGGTCGAGGAACTAACATAGTTTACTTAACTCGTATCGTGATTAGTTAAACGTAGGATCCTTACGGAGTGCTTTTCAAAAGGCATTACAAACTGAAGTTTCAAATCAATATACTTTTTTTTGAATTTTTTTTTTTAAATGAAAGAAAATAGTAGTGGAAAATAAGCTGTAATAGAAATGAAAATAATAACATTGAAAATAATCCCTACAAAAATTATGTGAAAATATAAAAGTTTTTTTCTTTTTTTTTTTTGTTAAATATTTAAATTGTATTTTCTGCTTTATAGACTCGAAAAAACAAAAAAAAAAAAGTAAAACAAAACGAAACTAAAAGAAATTATAAAATTGCCAAATGTCATGCAAGCATACTCGGTTGTGTCTGTCTGTCTAACAAATTCACTTTAATTGCTTTACGATAAACATTTCAACTTGAGTTTATAAAGGAATTGTTTTTTAGTATATACTCAAGCAAAACAAATAAGAAAATCTTATAATCGCCTTGCGGAGCGAAACTTTGGCATACTAACCATCTCTTCGATAGATATATAAAAATTGTAAACAATTTTATTAATTTTAGTTAGGATTTTGGATAACGCCCATTTTTAAATTTGATTTGTTTCCATTAATGCCTAAGACTTTTGTATAGTAAATCTCAAATCTCAATTGTTGTAAATATTGCGAGATCGTAGGACAGATAATCAAGACGAGAGCCTTAAGTCACTTATCCAATTTTCTACTCGTTACAAATCGAAGACCTGGTGTAGTATATAGTCCTTTTCTTAAGTACTAGTCATAGTATATTTTTTTTGTTCTTTTTTGTTTTAATGTTTTCTTTTTTTTTTTTTTTTTTATTCCTTGTGTTCTAATTTTTTTTATTTTTGTTTTNTCGTAGGACAGATAATCAAGACGAGAGCCTTAAGTCACTTATCCAATTTTCTACTCGTTACAAATCGAAGACCTGGTGTAGTATATAGTCCTTTTTTTAATTATTATACATAGTATATTTTTTTTTTTTTTATTTATTTTTTTTTTTTTTTTTTTTTTTTTCCTTATATTCCTTGTGTTCTAATTTTTTTTATTTTTGTTTTATTTTAAATAAATAAACAAAGACAAAAAAATTTTTATTATATACATAGGAATAATGGCATGCCTTTGCTATATTATACTCGAGACATAATAAAATTAAATCAATTTAAATTGTTTTACTATTCATACACGCACACTACCATCACCCCAACTTCTCAACGGCAACTAGAAGAAGCAACAATTAATTTTGCATTTCCGTTCTTTACTAAAGGGTTTGTACTGTAGTAGCTGAGAAAATCATAGAAGACTGCGCTTAAACTAACATTTAAGCAGCAACTGCATTAGCAGCATTAAAAACAACAACAAATCTTAAAAAAAAACTGACATTACTGCCATTTAAAATTTTTCTATTTCTTAATCGCAAGGTGGGTCTTTACAGAAGGAAAAATGGTTAAACATCTCTTTGGTTGTTTTTTTTTCCCGCCGACTTTTACTTAATTAGAGGCAGAAATTCTTCTTAATATGAAGTCTAAAGGAAACAGACTTCTTGAAATTTTTTTTCTTTCACTTTAGATACGAATTTTCTTCCTTATTTTTTCTTTCTTCTTTTTTTTTTCCTTTTTTTCTTTTTCTTTTTCTTTTTTTTTTCCTTTTTTTTGGCTTTGAAGTAAACATTATTTAGCAATAGAAAGAAGTCAGAGCAAAACCTTTCGTAAAGAAAGCAAATTGTGCTTTGATGCCATGCGTTTCCTTTGAATTTTCAACAAATATTTAATATTGCATGATTCCTTTTGGTCGGGTAACTTGCTTTCCAGAAACCCAAGTAGTAATAAAACACTGACAAAATAATAAACGACAGGATGGCATTACTTTTCATGACCGTAATAATTTTTTTTCTTTTGTTTGTTCTCCTCCTTTAATAATATATTTAATATATAGAAGCAAGGACTTAAAACAATCACAGTCAAGGATATAGTTACGGTAAACAATTTTGAAACTTATTTTTGTGTGATGAGAAACATTTGTATTTCATTTCACACATATTATATAATAATAAAATATATTTTTTAAATGATTCAAAAATGTATATTTTATTTATTTACATTTGAGTAACAAAATGAAGTGATAAGATATGTTTATATCAAAGAAGATCATTCATTTTATTACGTTCCGAATCCTACTACTTATAATTACAATAAGGGAAAAAAATTAGGTCTGTCTATGAGTCTATGAAAAGTAGTGTCTTCGGTTAGCCCCATCGAGGTATGGTCTCTTTTGTGACTTTTCCAGACATAGTCTTATAAAATGTTTGTATCAAGCCTTATATAAGTTATAAGTCTAACGTTATACTCAACGCTTTGCTCGAAGTGAATTGATCGGGCTCGTTTCGCACTCAGTTTTCAAGCGATTTTAAATTATCTACCGTAACTAGACGATGATTGCGATGATTGTTAAAAAAATATATATGATTTCGTAGCAGATTTTAATAAATGACGAAGCGCCTGCAATTTTTTTTTTTTTTTTTATTATTGTGTTTGTAGTAAAAGTTGCTCGACTCTGAAAGTTTTCCTCTAAAATTTGTCACGAGTGTAAGTTTAAGAGCAATAATAAAAAAAAGGAATACGAAAGTAAGAAAGTTGTATTTCGCTGTAAGGAAACCTTTTTTGTACTCAACACATTAAAAAAAAAAAAAAAATTTCGTTACTCTTAAATGCTGTGTGGGTGTGAATGATTTTTGTTAAGATTCCAAATTTGCTACTGTCAATGAGCAATACACTTTACGGAGTTTCTAAATATTGCTTCTGGGTGTTACAAACACATGTTTTCATTTAAAAAAAAAAAAGCATTATCGGGTGACCTTGAACGGTTTTTCAATTCTTGTACAAATATTTCATATTCGGCCATAGATTATATGTGAACACTTCTGTAGTTGTATCTGATGCCATTATTTTTTGCTTTTGAAACCAGACACGTTATTAGTTCAGATTGCACTGAAGGCATTGTGCATTGCGGTATGACTTTTTTACATAAAAATGAAGCAAGTGGTTAGATTGTAGGCGTGTTCCTTGAACGATTTGCTCATTTTCAATGTAGATTTTTGCTAATTGAGATTGAATCTGGAATATTTAAATCTTTCTACATTGAAAAGGAAAAATTGAGGACCTTTTTTTATGCAAAATGTTGAGATCATATTGTGAGTACAAATTAGTTGCGTCCATTTTTTGTAATCAAAAATGCATTTACGATGAAATGAATGAACGGATTAATCGAAATATTGTTCATTGCTGGCTACAACTTGCTTCCCCTTTAATATAAAATGTGAATTTCGTAAAGGAAAGGCAACGGTAACTGGCTCTTTGGGAATGTGCAAAAAACACGTACTTTTTGGGTACCGTTATAAGAAGGGAAACCACATTTAACCAGACTATAAATAATTGTTTGTAACTGGTGTTAATCAGAAGGAGTAATATCTGCTGACAAAAGCTGGGAGGATGACATGTTCCAAATTAGGACTTTTTTAACGTTTCCTGGACGACATTTGTGCTCTGCGAAAGCTCATGATATCATTGTTTTTAACATATTGCGCATATTGTTTTGGTCCTATTTGCATTTGTTGTTCTTGGAGGCGGTCTCTCTAGTGATGATTTCATTTGGTTAAAACAAACTATAATCACCACCATATCTGCTTGACATTTTTACATACAATAATTGCGAATTCAAAAGACAGACGAATACGATTAAATCGGTTATACTGGTACTATATATATATATATTCTATTCTATTCTATTCTATTTCTTTATTCAGTTAACAGTAAAATATAAATTTTAACTTTATGAATACAATCATGCAATAAAATATATATAATTACATTTATAATGTAACGGTGTTATATCTTCCTTAAGTTAGTGTGATAGTGTAATACTCGATATACGAGAACGTAGTATTCTAGCGTTGCGTGCATTTTTGCTACAAATGTTTTGCATAATTAAACAAGTTTTGAAACTTAAACAAAACGTGTGCGTGCATGCGTGTGTCTATGCTGCCTTGTTTATGTGTATTGGTGCTTTTTAACAATAACTTTTCTTTACAAAAAAAAAAAGAAGAGATTTTGCGTCCTTTTTCAACGGCAATGCGAAGGCACTTGTTTTAACGTTATAGGATGAATGTGGCAATAAACTAAACGCAAACACGCAACTTATATAGATAGAATATATATATATATTTATACACACATACAAACACTTTTCATTTGTTATCATAATAATAAAATTTTCTCTTGCCGTCACTATTGTTACCACATTCGCCAGATCCTGTTGTGAGAAGTACGCATCTCGCTCTCTCCCCTCGCCATCTCTCTTTCCCTCTTTCTCACCCTTCCTCCCTCCTCTCTCTCTCTCTCTCTCTCTCTCTCTCTCTCTCTCTCTCTCTCTCTCACTCCTTTATCTATTTTATGCAATAAATTTTCAAAAAACAAAAAGTGAATATAAAAGAAAATTCTTTTCATTTTCTCGCCGCTAAAAGTTTGTTGTTTCCTTGTTGTTTATTTTGTTTTCAAGTATGTTGCAAATTGCATTGCTTGCATTTTTATCATTGTCTTCATCTTCATCATCATTACTCAACATCGTTATTATTATTATTATTATTATTATTATTATTGTTATTATTAGAAAAGAAATATTCGTTTCAAATATTTATCTGAAAACATGTCAGAAAATTACATAAGTCGCGTAAAGCGAATTTTGATTATCCACTATTTATACTAAACATGTGTAGAAAATATTTCAGTTTTTCCTCAACGCGGCAACAAAAAGGAAAATCAAATAGTAGCAGACCGAGGCAGTTATATAGTCATGAATCTAAGAGAATTATTTATATATAAATCTGTATACGTGTATGGGGACAGTTGCAGTTCTTATTCATATATTTATAATTAGACATAATCCATTTTCACATTTAACAACTGTCCAACTTATCTTCTATATACGTTTTAAGAGTAAAAATGACAGAGAATAAAAAACGGACAGAAATAGATCGAGATGGACAAACTGATTTGCAATTTGAAACTGTTAAACGCAATTTCTGGTGGAAAATTCCCGAGAAGATGTCATGAAAAATGAATATATCCATTTTTCCAGGCGTGTGCAAGAATAAAAAAAATTTTAAAAATATTTCTGAAAGTAAAGAGAAAAAGAGGATATAAATGTGCTTTGAGGGAAAGATCGAGTGCAGGCTTACCGACATATAGCGCGCATATCATTTTATATATTATATATATATATATTATACATTTATATACATACATTTATATACATATAGGATGATTTGTTAAAGACGCCTGCATTTTTGCCCCCTTTATACTGCTCTTACGCCACCTTCGCTCCCCACGCACACGCAGCCAACCACCTACACTACTTAGCGACGTATAACGTCTACAACTGTAATAGAACAACATTACAAAAAGTATGTAATACAACAGCAACAACAACGGCAACAACATTAGTTGTGTATATCATCTACGATTGTATAGAATGTAAAACTGTTATAAGTAGAAGAGCAGCTACAACAATAACAGTAATTGTAATCATTTCTCCTCTTCTGCTTTCTTTCTTTTTTTTTTTTGTTTTTTTTTTTTTTTTTTAATGTTTTTTTTTTTTTAATACAATAGTATAAAACGAATAATGACGACGACGACAAAAACTGCACGGATTGCTGTGTTGTTTAGCGACGGCAGATAGAGACTGAACATCAACAAACCTTACCTACACGATGGGTATGATGATGATGATGATGATGAGAATGTTGATAGCGATTATCATAAAATATTAACGTGTGATAAAAGCCTGTTTTTTGCTTTCTGATTTTTCTTCTGCTGCCCCTTCCTTCTTGTGAGTCTGTCTCACTCACAACCATCATCTCGCGGTCGTTCATCTAACCTAAATTTAAACTCATTTTTTTCTTTTTTCGTATATTCATTTTCATTTTGTTGGAGGGCACAACATAGGAAAGAACTGTTTATGACAATTTTTTAGTGCGCTGTACTCTGACTTTTCATTTTCATTTTTGTTTTTTTTTTTTTGTTATATATTTTTATTCAGCCTGTTTTCTTATTTATCATTGATATGTTTTCTGTTGCCGTTGTTGCTGCTGTTCCTATTGTTGTGTAGATATGCAGTCATGTTGTTAATCTTAGTTTTCTCTCCTTTAAATTGTTATCAGAGTTTTTTCAGCCGAGTATACTATAAATGTGGGTGTTGCGTGTGTGTGCCTCTGTGTATATATGTATATATATCTATATATATATTGACAAAGGTTGGGTGTTACTGCTGGTTTGCTATTGTTATTTATTTATGTAAATAAATGTAAAAATATTTTTATTGTTAAATCTGTTACCTTTTTTCCAACTAAAAACCCACCGCCTGTTCATCTATGTCTGCGGAATAAGTTCTTTGTTTTAAAGGCGAGCTTTTACTTTTATAGTTTTCTCAGGCTGTGGCTATCTAAAGAGAAACATAAGACAAACTTTATCATTGAAGGGAAGCGAATTTCGAAGTTGACCGATCCGACCTCTCAAAGGCTTTCCTCATACTAAGTGTAGTAATTATTGTCTTTAAAATATTCTGTTTGCGTTTTAAGAAAATTTCTAAAATTCAAAGTTAAAAAGAAAGCATTGCTTTTAGATTTCCCTAGAAAAGCCAGCAACAAATCTTATGAGATACTAAAGAGAAAAAATTATAAAATTGTCCACTTCTAATAATTACGGGCTGGAGGAAACTTGGAGTTGTGTCGTTGTTTATTGGTTAGCAAGAGAAGAGCATATCAATCTGTCGCTCCTAACCGTACAAATTCTTTTATTTGATTTATTTTTATTTTTATTTTCATTTTTTTTTTATTATCATTATTTTTAAAACATTACAACAAACCTTTACGCATTTATTACGTGTCTGTGTAGTTATTGCTGTCATTATTATTTTCTTTTGTTGGGTAAGAGAAAGTAATTGAACTGAATCACAGGTTAACGAGCTTTTTGCTTTCCAATGATTTTACAAAAAAAAAAAAAACATTTTTTCTTGAAATTGTATTTATTTAAAATTTATTTTTAGAATAACTAGAAGAAAACGGTAAAAAGAAATCAATTCTTCTTACTTTTCTGTTATAATAATACAAATCATTTACAAATAATTTTATTACACTTTCCCTTTAGATAAAATAACTCTTAAAGTAAACATAATAAAATCAATTTTAATTGGATGATTTTTGTGTTGAATTTTTAATATAATTTTTTTGAAATTCAAAGTAGATATGAAAATTATTGCATAAGATTGCTTTAAGTTGAATTTTGAGCATCCACTAGATAAAGAAAATCGTAGAAGATCAGTCAGAAGATAATTTCCATCGAGCTTTTTAAGATGTTTCTGAAAAATATTTGGGTCAAACTTTAGATTAATTTGTACTAAAGGTTATTATAATTTCTTGTTTGCTCTAAATTTAAAAGAAAAATTTGTAGAATTCACTGTACCCTAAACTTATATTTTGGATGATGAGACATGAACTAAGACTCCCTTTAAGGCGAATTTAGGGCATCTATCTATTCAAGCAAATCAATGACCAATGAACGAACTAGCTTTATAAGTAAGTGAGTCAAACTTCGAGTATTATTTTCAAAACTTATAATAAAGTCTGCGAATTGTCTAAAATATATAAAAATTTATAGTTTTTAACAGACGTTAATAAGGGTTTCCATTGGTCGAAACCGCTTCAAATTGATCTATGGACATAAACCGAAATCTAGATTTGAAGCGTATTTAAGGCGGACTGACTTATCAAAACTGGTTTTCTATTGTGACACCAGAAAATGCGCACTAGATGTCGTATAAAATATCTATAAAGAATTACAATTAAATTTTAAAAGATTTGGAATTGCATTTTCGGGAAGGAAAGTATCATGACGGATAATGAAAAACAGACGTACGCAATATAATATTAAAAATTCAGAAAGACATGCAGCTAACTAGACAAGCTGTTAACGTCAACGACGAAGCCGATTATCTAAGACGTGTCGATACTTGTGTTATTTTTGTGATCCAATCGAGGGAAATTATCTTCAAAGAACCCCCCAACAATACTCACGAAAGTTATTAAACCGAGTATTAAGAAAGAAACAAACGCCGCGATATTTTAGAAGATTTTAGGAACTTTTCGAACTTAAGATTGAAAACTCCGGGCCCATATTGAACCGAAATTTTACAAATTGCAAATAGAAGCTGATCTTGGCCGAATGCTTAAGGTCCATTTTAAAGTTGAAAGCAGAAACAATAAAGATTAGAACAGTTGAACATTGAGATGTTGATCTAAAACTAAATTTTCCCTAAGTTCCAAAGGCAAAATAGATTTAAAAAAAAAAATTCTAAAAATTTGAGAACTGTCGAGTCTATAGTTAGCGGTAATAGACTTTGTTGTTAGTTTAAGTATTTAGCTGACGGTGACGGATTATAAAATTTTATTACGAACTAAATATATTTTTTCCTTGTTTACCGTATAAATTTATAATATTTGCTTAGTGTGATGCGTATGTAAGATTCTACTTGCGGTCTGTTTTATTTATTTTAATTAATATGCATATTATTATAAACAGCCAAGGATAAATACATGTACACACAGGTTAATAATAATGTCGTTGCAACTAGAGTAGTCGTCTGCGTTTTGTTTTTTCTTTGTATGTTTTTAGAGTGTTCGGTCAATTTTATGACCTAAATTATCTTTTTATGATTTTTCAACTTGAATTAATTTGTAAAGTAATCACGGAACCAGTTTTTTTTTCTCTACATATACACGAACGTAAATTTGTTTTTGATTTATTTTACACTTATTTAGAGTTTTGTTTACATCGCAGACACATAAAAATTAAAAATATTTTAAGGATTTTATATTGATTTTGCGAAAATAAAAAGAGAGTAGAAATGCTGCAAAAATTAATACCTTAACCTCATTTTTTTTTCATTAGTGGTTAAGAAATAAGGAGATTTTCATTGAAAAATTAAGAAATTTTATTTTGAAAATATGAAGTTTTTATCTTGTCTTTTGCTCTACACCTAATGTACCTGACCTAACTTCTACTCAGTTGTTCTACTTTAAAAAAAAAAAAAAAGATCTTAATATTCGTTATGGTTGAAGTAAATTATTTGCAGAAATTAAAAAAAAAAAATAATTTTTTTTTACTTTGAATAGTAAAAATTCTTTGATTAATTATCTCTCTTGACTCCTCCTTGATATATAAGTCACATGTTCAGTGTGCTGTCAGTTGCTCAGTTAGCTCATCAACAAGCAGCAGTAATTAGTTTGTTCGTTTACTTGTATGTTTGTTTGTCTGTTTGTTCGCAAATAAATTCTGCCGTTAAAAACTTTTTTATTTCCATTCGTTATGACGTTCTTGACTCGCTTTATGGGTGTTTTTAAGCTTATTGACTCGTTGCAATCATACATACTCATGCTCAGTGCCTGTTTAACTGACACGATAAATCAAAAGCTATCTTAATAAGGATAACTATATAGAGTTTTTTTGTTTTTCTCCTTTTATTTCTTTTCTACACAAACAACGAATAAAAAAAGGACATAATTGCATAATTAATTTAATTCAAACCAAGCGCAAAGAAAAATAAGTTGAAAAACAAATGCTTTTAAAATAATAGTTAAAAATTTTCTATTCAAATAAAACCGCTTTCAGAAGAAAACGAAAAAAAAAAAAAAAAAATTAAAACCCCGAATAACAAAATTGGTTATATAAAATTTAAATGAAAAATGAAAATGGTTTTAAGTTTAAAAGAACCAGAAAAACCTGGTGAGCAGTGAGATGATTTTCAAATGGTTTTTATATTTCCCCCAAAAACCTCAAAGTTGCATACAACACCCCACCAAACCTACTTATGTAAGAACAAATAAACAAACACTAGGGCAGTTTGTTTCGCAAGAGAGTGCGATTCGTGCGTAGTTTGTTAAAAACAAAACAACAAAAAAAACAGGAAAAAAAACCAGCGCAAATGGAAGAATGTATCGTCATCGTACCTTACGGTTTCACATCTATTCATACTCTTGCACATATGTGTGCGAAAGAACTACTTCAAGCTTTAGAAAAGAGTATGTCATAAACACATATGTGAACGAACAGAAGGTGTGGGGGTGTGTGTATGGATAGTAGTGGGATTATTGGGGTTGTTGTTGCTGAATTTTTTTTTCTTCTCAACAACAAAGAGCACATGCTATGATGAAATGCACACGTGCCACACATGTTAAGACCACAAACTGTGGCCAAATTGGATTTAAATGATGCTCTATACGCTTGCATATATGCAACTTTGTGCGAGTTAAAAAAATATATAAGCCTTTGAGAACAAAGCTTCGCCTAGAATTAAATATAAAAAATAATACTCAAAATAATAATGAAAACAAGTACGAAAATTTTATTTAGCTGTGGTCGAATTTTTTCCTAAAAAAAGAAAAACTCCAAGAAACAAAATTTCCACCAACCAATTATTTACATTTTTCTCTACAGACACCGTAGGATAGAAATTATGTGAAAGTTTTTCTCATTGGACTCCTTGTAGTTTATAAGCAAAAAACTCCGGAGATGCACGGACTTTTTCCGCATATGTGTGCTGTTCTATATATTTTCTTGCTAATGTCGTAAATTTTGCGTTTAAGAAAATGTTAACGATATAAATCTTAAATGTTAATCTTAATGTTCAATGTTAATACTAATGTTAATTTTCAGATTTATGTTAATATTAAATGCTAAATGTCAATGTTAGTGTTCAATGTTAATTTTAACGTTAATGTTAAGAAAACGATAAACGTTAATCTTAATGTTTCACTTAATGTTAAATATTAACAGGCGAATATGGTTGTATATTCTCATCAGAAGCTAACTTCTGAGCGTTGCAAATCTTTTGAAGAAATTAATATGATTCGTATCCCTTGATGTGGTGGGTATATATTTAAAATGTGTAATAAATTGATTATAAACTGAACAAAATTTATTTGTGCATATGATTGCTTTGTTGTTGTTTAGGCGAGATTAGTTATGGTTTTAATGAACATATCCGTATAGTCCGTATAGTGTTTATATCGTATTGCAGAGCTTAAGTTATGATTGGGATCTGAAATAAGAATTTATGCAAAACAGAGAAGGCAGGTAGTAGAGGTAGGACTGAAACACAAAGTTTCTTAAAGCACTAAATACATTTTGATCAGCAACCCAACAGAAGTAGAATGAAAAGCAAGTTTGATAACTTAAATACAAATATAGGGTTAAATAAAGCGTCAAGTAGAGGGTTGAATATATTAAGGCTTGCGTTTTTAGTTGTATGCTTTTATTAAATTGCGTTCAATTGATTTTTCTATATGTAGTGCCTTTTTTCAAAATCCTTCTTTTGATTTCATTCATTTCTTTTTTTTTTCAATCAAAACTTTACAGCAATCAAAAATCCTTTTTCGGAAGATATGTGCCACCCGCATATCTTAATATTTCTTAAGCTTGATTTTTTCGTAATGAAAATCTTACTGAATAATATAATAAACGCTCCGTTAAGTTTAATATATACTTTCAGAACGGAATTACTTTTAATTTATATTGATTTGGAAAATATTTAAAACACTTTTCAATTTTCTCTCAAAAGTGACAGCGATTTTTTTTTGGCAAATTGCTTTAATCGTACATTCGTATATCGTATAATATATTAATAAACTTACATTTTATTTTGTCATCGAATAGAGCGCTTATGTGTGCGTCGACATTAGATCTACTATGAAATTCGAAAAGTTTTCCAAGGGTTGACTTTGCTGTATTAAATAACGTTGGGGTTGTTCTCTGCTAATGTAATATCTTCAGCCTTTACGTGACAGCGTACACGAACTTATAAATAACGAAGAACTTTTTCTTAACAGGCAGTACGTTATGTTTCTGCATTCAAAAAGTTTCATGAAACATCAACTTCTAATTAGAATATCTTTGAACCCCCCAAACTCATGATCTGCATTGTTCTTTAGAAACATAAGATACAAGAAATACAAGAAATAGCTTTTTAAACTAAATTTAATTATTCTCCAATCAATGTATTAAATGTAGAGAACGAACGAAATTTAGCATGTAATCTTAATTTATTGAAGACTTTATTCACATTAAAATAAATTAGCGTTAGGTATATGAAAAAATTTAATTTAAAACGCATGTTACGCCTTAAACTTCTTTTCGTTGCTAGCTATGACATAAGTAAAAATATATTTTATGTCATTTTAGATATGCATTCTAAAGGCAAAAAAAAAATATACAAAGTTTACAAACATCTAAAATGCCGTGATTTTGTAGGCAGTGACTACTGCTTGCTCTTAATGCAATATATTGAATTACTTAACATTTCCTGTTGAAAATTTTCTGCAGCAATTATCTTCAAGGCCATCAGAAAAGCAAAAAATGTGTTGATGAATGGCTAATATTTCCACTCTAGAGACTGATAGGAATTTTGCACAATTGGTTTAAGTTTATTTGTTTATGTATGCATTAGGTTTATTTATTTATAAACTGTGAAGCTGAACAACAATCAAACCATTCAAGGAATATTTTGCAACTTCATCATTTCTGTGATATTTTATTTACTTGCCTTCGGAAATCCCTTCTGTGTACGAACGAAAAACACTTTTTTTATTGCTTAACTGTGATGAAATATATAATTACTTAAGCTAAGCATAATTATTTGTTAACTTAAAGAGCTTCCGCTGTATTGATATGCGGAATCAAGAAGTGTACGCTTTAAGTCTAAACAAAGTACATTTATGATTAATTTACGAAAGAAAGTTAAGAAAATAAATTCGTATTCATATTTGAGGGTTTATAAAACAATATACAGTTATATAGCACTTAATTAATAGAAGATTCTGAATTGATTTAAGGCTTGTTTTCCTCCCGTTCTAAATGCCTGCCATTTGTTACGATTCTTAAGATCGATACGAGTGAATTTGAAGATTGATTTTTGATTCAATTCAAAAGATCAAAATTAAAAGTAGCAGTGATGAGCTTACAAACGTAAAATCATTAAAAGCTATAGAAACCTTCAAAGAAAATGCGGAGAATTCAAAAGTCGGTGGTAGAAAATTGTTAAAGCCATTCCCATGCACCCACGGTTAACGTTAGGCACTTTTGCAAGGCTTTCGCTCTTGTTGTCTTTATCAGTCTCTCTCTCTCTCTGTCTTCTCCTTCTCTCTCTCTCTCTGTCTTCTCCTTCTCTCTCTCTATCTCTCCTTGTCTCTCTCTCTATCTCTCCTTGTCTCTCTCTCTCTGTCTCTGTCTCTCTCTCTGTCTCTCTCTCTCTCTCTCTCTATCTATCTTTCTCTCTCTTTCTCTCTTTCTCTCTCTTCCCCTCCTTCTCTCTTTCTCTCTCTTCACCTTCTTCTCTCTTTCTCTCTCTTCCTCTCCTTCTCTCTCTCCCTCTCTTCCTCTCTCCTTCTCTCTCTCCCTCTCTCCTTCTCTCCCTCTCTCCCCCTCCCTCTGCCTCCTCTCTCTCTCTCTCTCTTTCTCTTTCTCTCTCTCTCTTTCTCTTTCTCTCTCTCTCTTTCTCTTTCTCTCTCTCTCTCTCTCTCTCTTTCTCTCTTTCTCTCTCTCTTTCTCTCTCTCTTTCTCTCTCTCTCTTTTTCTCTCTTTCTCTCTCTCTCTCTTTTTCTCTCTTTCTCTCTCTCTTTCTCTCTCTCTTTCTCTCTCTCTCTTTCTCTCTCTCTCTTTCTCTCTCTCTTTCTCTCTCTCTCTNTCTCTCTCTCTCTCTTTTTCTCTCTTTCTCTCTCTCTCTTCCTCTCTTTCTCTCCTTCTGTCTTTCCGCTGTCTCTCTTTTTCTCTCTTGCTATCTTTCTTTGTCTGTTACTTACCGTTTTCTTCTTCTCTATTTTCACTTTGTCCTTATCACGACGCCATCAAATGAGAGAAGTACCAATAAAATATCCTTTTTGTTTTTCTCTTTTGGCAAATAAACGTATTTTCTGGCTTATTACAATGCACTTATATAAATGAAGGAAACTTGTTATTGTAGATAATATTTTTATTACTTTCTATTGAAAGTTTTTGTTTCTATAGAAGCTGATGTTTAAGCAATCCCTCATTGAGGTATACTTCAATATGTTAACTTTTCCTCTTTTCTTTTTATTCATTTTTTCTTTCTATATATTAGTACTTTTAATTTTGTTTCTCATATAATAATTAAAAATGTTTATATTTTTCTTTACAGGTAAGGTTATCTGTGTCATAAATTTGTGTATTTATAATAAAACTGGAGGACGGCAAGTAAGTGCAGTTTGGTTAGTTTTATTTGAAATTTATAGTTTTGTCTGCTTACATTGAGATATACACTAGCGTTAATTGGTTGTACGTTAATGTTATGCAGTTGTACGCAAAATCGATTATAGGGAAGAAATACGTGCTCTAGCAAATTTCTTATTCAGATGCCATTCTTTTCGTTATTAGGATATTAAATAAATACGCGTTGTTTTCTTAGGTTTTTATTCAACCAAATCAAATTATCACTAGGGAACGCTACCAACAAACTTGACCAAGAAACATTAGCATCGCTAATTCGGAATACGCTACCCGTCCCGCTGTTATCAGCAGGCATTCTTCTTCTGATCAATATTCTTTACTTTTTTGCGATAACTGAATATGTGTTCGAGTGATGATTACATTCTTACAACAAGAATAAGGTTTTTGTTTCACAATCTCAATCCCTCGTACTTGTTACTTGGGTTAGTGTAATATCCTGTATTATCCAAAGTTTGATTTGTGTAATTTCACGGTTAGAAAATTCAGCTCTTAGTATAGGCGCATAGGCCGTCAGATCAAAATTGAGAAGTCTAATCATAACGTCCTAAAATCCACAAATGGGTGAGAGTTGTTCTTACATTATCTTACATTAAGGACATGTTAAATTTCGATCTAACATGTTGCAAACATTTTTACTTCAGCTCATCCTTATCCGTGAAATGATTCTGATATTATTGCCCACAGGAACGCTCTTCAATTATTATTAAAGCGATTATTGAAGCTGATGGGCACTCAAGATTCTTTGCAAGGCGTATATTTATTGTTTCTAATTACTTCCCTGCAAGTAAACTTATGAAATATAATTTATAGCACACGACAATGTTTATTTACTTTTATATCCATCATCGGTTGATGGGGTTATATTCATTTTATCATTTTGTTTGTAACACCCAGAAGAAAACCCCATATATAATCTTGATTAGCACTAAATATGAAGCCGACTTAAGCATGTTCGTCTGTCCGTATTTGTAATTTCTAAGATAAACCTTCGTTGGGCCGCAACAATTTGGATATTGACTCCAAATGTGGCAGAAACATTACAGCTTTTTGCTGGCAGGTTGTTATTGAAAATGGATCAACTTACTCACCTAGAGTGCAAAGTAAACTAAGAACATCTTTTCATTGCGACTATTTTGCTTGCTATCTATTCATAAACAACATCTGAGATCTTCAATAAAAAATCAATAACTTTTCGAACTTTTTTCTAAGATGAGGTGGTCGGGGATTAAAGATTCGGTTACATTCGTACACTAAATTCTTTACTTGTTTTGTTTATTTACTTCTTTGTGCAAACCAAGCTTCGCTTACAAGATACACAGTAGTCGCAATCAAAATATTTTTATTTCCTAGCATTTGTTTTATATTTATATGTTATTTAATTAATTTTCTTTATAAATTCATTTTATTCGTTTGTTTTACATTTGAACAATTAAGGCTTCAATGCTCTTTTTTTTCTTCTTTTTTTTTTTTTGAATTGATTGCTTTTTATTACAAAGTTTACTTCTTCTTTTTTTTAAATTTATGCAATTGTTCTACGAATTAGATAAAGGATAAAAAAAGTGTTAGTCTTTATTGCTCTGTATATCCTCATGTAGCCAGTAATTTAACTAGAATTACAGATAGTACGATTACGTTCACGTACTACTTTTAGTCCTGTATGCATGTATGTCATATGTAACTCTCTTGGCAAAAGTAGTCCCCCATTGCCTTTTGTACTCCGCCACTGTATCGATTATTGCAGACATACAAAATGTTTACATACATACATACATGCACATATGACGTTAGCATATTTTTTATTTTTTTTCCTCTTTCCTTTCATTTTCTCAAATTTCATTATTATACATTGATTTTGTTTTTGTTCATAAGCATGATATGATGATGGTTAGAGTTTAGTTAGGTTTTTTTTCGATTGCGAAACACATAAAAAGAAAAATTTAGAAACAAGTTCGCTTTAGACAGAATCTTCAATACTCTTCTCTTAGCAGATATTTGAAATTCACAATTGGGGCGAAATAAGCGAATCGAAGCCAGCTTTGTGTTGGGTTTTAAATAGCTCCGATTAATGTTTTTTATTTTTTACGAATTCTAAATTGAACAAATACCCTAGAGCGTTAAGCAAATTTGAGAATTTTATTTTAGCTATCAAACAAAAAAATTTGTGGTTAAACATCGACAAACTTTAAACGATAGATAAGCGACGAACGTACGGGCAAGCAAAATTTGCAAAAGGGTGTGAAGTTATATTTAACTATAACTAGCAAAGCCACAAACCAAAACTGTCAACATTTGTGAGGCCACTGCGGCCGAACCTAGTACTGCGAAAAAACGAAGTTTGTTTTGCGTGATTCCTTAGTGAATCCCCTTTCCAACAATGTATAGTTTATATCAAGTTGCTTTCGGAAAAATTTTTCTATTGGGGAAAGGCACGGAATCACCTGGTACTAGTTTCGTTTTTTCGTAGCCCTTGGTTTAGCCACCATGTACAATTAAATTTCCGCGTTTTGAATGTCATATTTGACAAAGCAGAAAACCTTTTTTATATTAAATTTTACCTGATAAACAAAAATTGATGTTTTCTTTATCACATTCATCCAAAAAAGTTCCAAAATAGTGCTATTTTAACTATATTTGATATAAATTCTTCCAAGACTATGATTAACAGAATTCTGTTAGTCGCTGAACAGACTTCTGTTAACAGTTTTGGTTTATGGCTTTGCTAGTTATATTTAAATATAACTTCACCCTCTTTATTTTCAATCGATTATAGAAACTTAGACGTTCTTGAAAATGTGTCACGTTTTCACTTCCTGGGCCTATTTAAATAATTTTTAAAGTTGTATAAAACCTGCTAGAACATCATCAAAGTTTCTTTTTGTAGCTAATTTGATTTCTTCATCTTAGTTTATTAAACTTCATCCACTAAATATCACCATAAACAGCAAGACATACATGCTTTTCTTCTTCTCGATACATGGCACATACATACATAGGCTTCAAGACGTCTCTACGTCTGTTACGAACGGCTTAAACAAGTCAACATATTGTTGTCATCATCCAATACAAACGTTATTTGAATTTCAATCTACGCTGTTAAGTATAATTACATATTGAGTGGGTGGTAGTAACTGCTATTATTATTGCGGGTGAAATAATGCATTTTATTTATTTTGTAAACATATAAATTTTTTATATTGTTTTACAAATTGCACTTATTGCAGTTTTTATTTATTTTTATTTTTGTGGAAATTATTGTTGTTTTTTAAAAATTGAAAATTGGAAATATTTATTATTAATATCATTTTATATGTGATGCTAAGATTGATTTGGGCTCAATATTTCGTATATAGAAAATAAAGCAAAAATCTATAAATTTGATAAATATCTTATCCTATCAATCGTATTCAGAGCACCATCACCGGGAGATCGTAAATCACAAGCAATTGTTGTATTTGTGGGAATCGCATTATCACAGTCTAATTTTCTAATAATGAAAAATTTTCCACACATTTTAAAGGATTTAAAGCAGGTGTTAACCAAAGATTCAATTTAAGGTTTTAAGCCCACAATTAAGCAAAAGATATTTTTCAGTTTTTTTGGTCACTTTGGACGATCCACGAGGCTATTTAATTAGAGAGTCCAGTTTTAGTTTTAGTTTTACATGGGTATCTATTTGTGAAACTGTAACCCCATGGTTACACAAGCACAGGAGTATTTTTCAGCGACCTACAACTAGAGCCTTCCGGAAAGGATAGCAGTCTTCCTAGCAGGTATTATTCAATATACATTTGACCAGGGTTTCCCCTATTGCGTAAAATACCATATATATATACTGTATATAGTCTAAATGATCCCCTCTGATGAGAACGATTCTAGGTTCCTACAACTACCACGATAATCCACAAAAGGCCGTACCGAGCGGTCAGGCAACAAGGCATTCTTGTTCTCGCTCTTAGTCCAAGTACTATCTCAACGAGCAATATACCAGGTGGGCTGAAAAGTTCGAAGGCTGACACATTGATGGCGCTACTAGTATTAAATCTATATGATTTTTAGTTAGCCCTAACCTTTAAAAGGCACGTGTATAAATTTGACAACTGCTGTAGTATTAGTATGTGAGTTACAGCATTATTAGTGAAGCAATATTTATTAGTTTGAAAAAATGGATAAAAAGGAATTTCGTGTGCTAATAAAAAAACACGAAAAATAAAAAAAAAATACTATTGAAGACGAGGTTTGGCTTCATAAATATTACTCGGACTTTGTATCAGGAAAATTAACCGTAGAGAAGTGGTTTGTTAAATTTAAACGAGGCGAAATGAACACCGAGGACGATGCACGCAATGGACACCCCAAAGAGGCTGTTACCGAAGATAACATCAAAAAAGTCCACAAAATAATATCCGATAACCGTAAAGTGAAGTTGATTGAGACATCGAAGACAGCTAAGATGACAAGTCATCTCCTACGTTTCAAAATATACCTGTCGCCGGTCATCGGTTCGCCTTATTTCTTCTTCTTAATTCTTTCGAACCATGATGTGTCAACTCATGCCCCTTAACGTTGATAGCTAGGACCGCGTAGAGGTAGAGAGAGTTTCGCCACATTTATGTTCCAAAGTGCTCGGAACATAGTTAACTCAACCACTGTTCAATAACAATAATCTTCAATCTAAAACTGATGGCAAAAAATTGAATTTCTTTTCCGGAAAAAAATTTTCAGATCTTAACTATTATTGCAGATGCAGATGATAAAGAAATAGTATAGGAGAAAAAAAATTATTTGTTTGTTTAATTGAACGAGGAATGCCTGAACCTGTCTTACCAACCGAAGTTAGTCTGGTGGAAAAGAGATAAAAGAATGTGCATTCTGTTAAGTCTATTTTCCAAGATGCACGGGCACACACACACACAGACACAGACATGATTAAAACAATTCCGAAAGCTGTTCAAGATACTTCTGATATTTCTTACTTGATAGTAATCTCATGTAGTTTGTAGGTATTTCCTTTTCCCGTATCAGCTATGATTACTTTACTTCAGTCATAAAAGTTCTCACCACAATTAAATAAATATTTTTTTCTCTCTATCCCTTATCGAATCGCGTATGTTTACTTTCTTTTGTGTGTATTTTTATTTTCATAATTTTATAAATTTACCACTAAATGTTTGTTGAGCCACACATCACATACCATTAATTTGTTATCGTAATTCACTTAGTTTTGATAGACAAACACAGAAAAAAGCAAAAACAAAAATGATAGCAAAACCGAATTAAATTAAAATAAAATTCCAATACAAATAAAGAAAAAAAGAAAATCAAAAGTCATGTATTTAATCGCGTTTTAAACGAATTTTGGATGCCCATCATATTTTATAAACTGTTTTTATATTCCTAAGTGCCCTCTGTTCGATAGATTCGTGTTACCGTTTAACAGTAATACTATTAAACTTATCTAATCTAATCTTATGTGCCATCAATTTGGCTTCACGAAGAATTCGGACGCAATTGTGCATGAATTTTTTTTATACATTTTCAACGTGCGAAACCGCCTCAATGAAAATATCTGCATAAAATTTTTAATGTCTATCTCTCAATAAAGAAAACACACTACTGTCTAACTGTTGTATAAATAACTAAGCTAGCATATCGTCTATATATTTACATGTATGTATGTGTGTGTGTTTGTGTATGTATGTATGTATGTTAAAATAGCCAATAATAATAAGAATGGTTTTCTGTTCTGCTTTTCGAATAACTAATGCGTGTATACAAAACGAGCAACCAACATACTGTTTAACTTTGGCAAGCATATCTATCTATCTATACATATTGGTGTTGTTAATACGCACACATATAAGCTTATGTGGATAATACGTGCAAACCTGTGGTCTAGTGAAAACAGAGAAAATTATTGTGTATTATGTATGTAGAGTCACAGAGTATGCTTTCATTTAGCTTTGAATATTAAATAGTTTGATAAGCATTTTCACAGTGAGACAGAGAGGAGATGAATGAATATTAAACGTATATACACGTTAGAATTTATGTAAATCGAGTAAGAACGATTTAATAAAGATCATTAAACAAATCGGAACAATATATTTATATATATATACATATATTTATATATATATACATATGTATATATATATCGTAGCAAAGTGAATACAATTTAGTTGTTATTTCGTCACGTTACCTGCAAGATGGCATCATTAACTGAACTATTCAGTTTTGGAGGTAAAATTAAAAAAACTATCCAAATCAATCTGGAGGAAATTTGTAATTATGATTACACTATTCTTATTAAATTGAATGACTGATTGATTTCAAAATCTTGTCATGCAGTTTTTAACGGTCTTCTTCAACCCTCTACTATAAGTAGAAGATTTGTGAAATTTTATGAGTAAATTGTACACAAATTGAAATTTGCTCCTTAGGATTAACTCAAATGGTTTTCACGTAACAAATTGGTGATAGAAATTAGATCTACAAACAGATTCTGTGTAGTTTTTGATAAGATTCAAATTTAATTAAAAATACTTCTTACAAAATTTAATAATAATCGAAATAGTAGTGACCATCATTATCTATAGACTTTATTGTGTATGTATGCGCAACGTAGCGTGCATATAATAATGACGCACAGCGTAGTGTGCAAATTTAAAAAGGAAATCAAACAAACAAAAAACAAACGGCACACTTCCGAAAATTCTGCGTATGCACTAAATATCAAATTGCACCGGCGCTCCCGAAAATGCTGCATCTGCACTAAATATCAAATTGCACCGGCGCTCCATTTAACATAATTGTTTTCAATGATTGTCGCTGAGTTTTGTGTCGTATCGCATAACAATTATTTGTCTTCAATTTAATTTTATTTAGTGACACTCTTCGCTGAGTCTTTTTAACGATAAAAAAAAAAAAAAATTAAAATTTCCTCGAGATCGTAGGCTTTCAAAATAGTAATTTGACATGTAGTCATACACGATGAGGTAAGTTTCTTCTTGAAAATACAGCAGTAATTAAAGAAAGCTTCGATCGATTATATCATTTCTGTGTCACTACGTGTGTGATTAGTCGAAATAGTAGCAAATTGTATTAGACTTCCACAAAGAAGATAATTTCGGATAAATGTCCGAGCTACTCTTTTGTTATTATCTTTATAAAAACCTCTTCTATAAATCTTTTCGAATATAAGTTCCATATAACATTTTATAAATCCAGATAGTGAGTAATAATCAACTAATATAGATAATGTTGTGTGAAAAATGAATTCAATAATAATTAGATAAGCGCTTGACAAGGAATAACTTTGATATTCACACGAAGTGAAACTTTTATACTTAATAAATCATGAATGATGATTCACATTTTTCTAGATTTCTAGAAACTAATTGAAATTTCTTTCTTTAGTAAAACACTAAAGAAGTTATCATTGGAGATAACCTGATTCTTAAGAAAATTTTGTAAATTTTATTTTAAATGTTCAGGCAAATTAGCTCTAACAACTTAATATTGGCATAAAAACAATTCATTCTTCACTTAATAAATGCATATATTTAAAAAAAAAAAACAAAAAAATATTTTCATTAAAATATCGTTCGATAAATATGCAGACGACACTATCTACGCAAATGAATTTACAATATATGTACACAATCAAGTATAACGCTTCTGTTAATTACATGAATCTATGACGTTTTTAAAGCTACTTGTTGTGTTCATATCGCTCTGTTTCTCACTCTTTACGTGTTTGTATTTGAATATCGGGTAAATATAAACGTGATATTTATATACGTAAATATATTTACCGCATTCGATGCCTTTTCTTTTTTTCTTTGCATTTTTTGTTGTCTTTTTTTATGCTTTTGTTTCTTTTTTTTTTTTTTGTTTTGTTACATTATTATCAGTGTTGACGCCAATATTGATGATGACCTTGTTGTCAACCTAGCCGTCATTTAACAAGCACTTGACATGCTGTGCGGATTCTACGTCATGCATATATTTGTGTTATAACTGTATAGTAAATAACATCTGAATAATTCTCAACCGTTTTCAATTCTGAGAAATAACTTTTTATTATTTTTGTATGCTTTTTATCTATCCATCAGTAAATAAAAGAATATTAATTTTCATTTTTTTTTTGCTCAAATATAAAATCATTTAAAAAATGTTTATAAGAGTCTTATCTGTCCATTGTTGCAATTCTTGAGAACTTGAAAACCTCGAGAAGAAGAAGACTGAATATTGACATCAATCTGTTTGAATTGCAAGTTTTGAAAGATTAAATTTTAAAGATAAAATCATTCCCCTCTATAATAAGGTAACGAAAATATTACAAGAATCCAGTAAAAAAATTGGAAAATTTCAAAAATATTTTTGTCAATAAATTACAATTTATTAGAGAGATGAATGAAAATATTTTAAAGTTTGTTTTTAACCTTTAACAATTTTTTATTGTTTCTTATCGACCAACACCCTGATCTTAAATCTTTAATAGGTCAGACCATTCAATAAGTTCGTAGGATAGCAAAATTTTTTTTCTAATGTTTCGACTTGTGACTTAATCTTAAGACTATATACAGTTACATACTTTTATACGTTGTTGTTTACTCATATATACTATTAGTATAATTCATAATGGAGACGTCATAAGCTGCCCAACGGACTTTTGCGATTTTGTGTGCTTTGCATGGGTATCGCTGATTACTCATGATAATGAATCCATGCTTCATCTATTGTCATATATCGTTTGAAAAAACTCTTTTTATTTCCCCTAAGCAAAGGTCTGAACCATCAACATCTGCTTGTTTTCCATCAAACGTGGTAGCTTCGAATGAAGCTTTCTCAGATGTTCGTGCAAAATAGCAAATATCATCTTCTGATATCATTAAGATGCCAGTTATGTTATGCAACTTCATTTTATGATCCTTCAAAACGATGATGTGTGAATATTATACAGTATAGAGTATACAGTATACATTACACAGTATAGAATATAGTATACAGTATAGTATACAGTATAATGTATGTTATACACAGTATACAGTACACAATGTAGTGTACATTATAGTATACAGTGTAGCATACAGTATAGTATACAGTATACATTATAGTATATGGTATACAGTATAGTATACACTATACATTAAAGTATGCAGTATAGTACACAATATACAGTACAGTACACAGCATACAGTATAGTATACAGTATACAGTATACAGTGCACTGTATACATTATACAGTACATAATATAGCGTACAGGATATTATACAGTGCAACATACAGTATAGTATACATAATACAGTATACTGTATAGTATACAGTATAATATACAGTATAATATAGAGTATACAGTATACAGTATGTTTTTCGCAGCAACTACTAATTTCGGGCGACCAAAGTGATCGGCATTATTCCATAGGATCTTGTTTAAAGTCAGCAAACCATTGACAAATCGTTGTTCCCGACAAAGAAAACCTATCATGACACATTTGAAACCGATTTTTGGTTTGAATAATACTCTTTTCCACCACAAGTGCACTATTTTATTAATTGATGTGAATTTCAGATTTTTTCATCGTTTTGGAAATTACGAAAGTAGTGTCACTAAAGCAACTTTAACTTGTAAATCAATAGTCGGAATGTCATGAAATTTTGATCTATTTCGTTTGAAAGCTGGTACTCTCTAAAACTCATTTGAATTCGTCGATTGTGGCTACATCTATATGTCGTATCACACGAATAAATTGATTGATATATTATATATACTGCTTCATCATGCGTTTTCTGTAGTAATTCTACAATTTTATAAACACAGAAATGTTTTCGCTCTTAACATAATTGGAGTGAAAGATTCGCATCATGTTGAATAGTGTGCGTTTCAAGGTATTTATGTGTTTAAATTACGTTTTCGTAATCAAACGAATTAAAGTCCACACAAGGTCTATATCATTAACATCCCTCTGTGATGCAAAAAACCGTTGAGAAATAATATTAAACCATAGAATGCATTTCAATACAATTTTTGTTGCTTAAGTTGTTAATTAATAATATTTTTGTGTAATTTTTGTGAATAAACAAAAATTAATTAAATAAAGGAAATCATTGTTGTTTGTAAGAGAGATGAGAACATTGCGATAAAAATAAATACAAAAATTAAAAATAAAAAAATAAATAATGCACTTAATTAATCAACAATACTGTTATTACCGGTCATCAAAAGAAGAAAATATATTAATTTTATCATTACGTTCAGAACATCTACGCAGAATTAAAGATCCAAGACCTATATATAACTGATTTTCGCTCAATTCAGATCGCTCAAATTCGAAAAAAAATTCTATGAGTGAAAGAAATTGAAATCGAAGATGAACGTTTCTTCGAACTTATGTTCTTGAACAAAAATAAATTTGAAATATCATAACAGCTAGAAACAGCAAAAAAGGTTAAGCGTGTGTAACTCACAATCACTTAAAATCTGTAGGTAAAACTACAGACATTTATTATCTCGGTTCGTTTAAACTTAACAAAAAACTGCATGGGATGATAAGTGTTGAAGAGTGTAGCATCTATTGGAAGTAAAAATTAGTTCAGTTCGTTTTAACGGTATATGGCGGTAACAATAAACAGATGTAGATCTCATACAGTAATAAGCTTTGATATTCGTTACTATAGACCCGTCAAAACATTAGTCGTCTTGTGTCCCCATCGCAAGGTTATTCTCGACATTTTTCCGATCAAATTCTTGTCAGATACGGGAAACTTTACTTTTGCCGCTTAATTCGAAAGATGGTACTGCTTAATCCTGACGCGAGCGATGAATAATGATTGCATTATTATATCCAAAGCACAAATAACCATGATGCGGACAAGAGAACAGCTGCAACCAAATGAAACACAAGAGAACTTTACCAACTATAACTGATGAAGTTGGGCCACAAAACCGACGTAGCATTGAAATTTGATCGCACATAGCAACACACGCCTAGGCAACTTTAGTAACACTAAACTGGAATTTGCTATCCTCTGCTATTATCAGTGGACATTACTCCTTCTGATTCATATTGGTTATACAAGCAATTACTTATTGGATGGTTAAGTGGACCTCCATTGTTAGTTATAACGTTACCGAACAGCCTCAAAAGACCAGTTCTCTTTTCCTTATGGCGCTCATATTTTGCCTGTAAGATGGAAGAACTAGCAGCTAGTGAAAGACGATACTCCTACTTGGAGTGCTCAGGTGTTTAGGATGTATTATGGTTGGTTCCAACCAAAGAAAAACATTATTAGAGAATGCTATTAACAAAAACTGATGAAGTTGTAAGCAAAAATCAACGCAATATTTCAAAAGCTAATATATCGTGAATTATCACTTCGACCCCCGTATAACAAAACACGCCCAGGAAATTTTAATGGCGCTAAGCTGGAATATGCTACCTTTCCCGCTTCTATCAATGAACGTTACTCATTCTGATTAACACTAGATACAGATCTCTATTATTATGTTTTGAAGCTCCATTTCCCGATAGTTTGCTTTCCTCGGGCTTTGTGTGGAATAACCCCAATGGGACTCCGCAATTCCCAAGGTAGCAGAACAAACACTCACTACAGTCCAGAGTTGCCCTCTGGTCAGAGGATTACAAATACAGCTCAATTTCCAACAACCACCTCGTTCCTCATTTTTGATAAAAAAAAGGGCGGAAACTTATTTGTAGCACGATTGAAAAAAGCTGCATCATTCAGGCGGTTTCGTCGGACCCGAAGGTAATAATAATCTTAAAAATCAATTCGTTCATTGCCTATTTGCTGTATTTAATTTAGTCAATTGTTACCAGTACTGAATCCAAGTAGGTGGCGTTATGATACAGATAAGATAACTTCGAAAAGAGAAAAAACGAACTTCATCTAAAATAGATGGTTTTCCTTACTGGCTGAATGCTTTAATAACATATGACGTAAAAGCAAATAATTTTTTCTAAATTGAATTTTTAAAACGATCGAAATAAAAATTCTTTTGTTTTTTTTTTTGAGTAAATCTCTCGTATAGAAAAACTAAAAGTCAAAAAAAAAAACAATTTCTATTGGGAGGACTTTATGGCTGGGTTTTGTCTAGTTTACAAGGTACGCCGAGCAAACAATGAAAATATGGAAAAAAAAATACATGTCTAAAACAAATATAAAACGCGCCTATAAATTTCCTGTATTCCCTTAATATTCAATTTTTTTTTCTTTTTTTGGTCATTTGTTGTTTACATGCATGTATGCACAGCGCAGACATTGAGTTTAGAAAATGTATTTTTGAAGCACCACCAACTCTCGTAAATTATTTGCCTCACCCCTAAAAGTATGCTATATCTAATCCCGATGCCGCCGACTACATACATTTGATATCTCCAATGCGGGAGGGGGAGGGGGTTTACATCCAACAAATCGACTATAATGTGTGTAAATACTGTGCGAAAGCTTTGAGTAGCACAAAATGAATTTGAAACATTTTCTACCTCCCACCCACCTCTTGTTCTGCCAAAAGGTTTTGTTTTACATTTTAAACATTTTTTTTATGTGTTGTTTTGTTTTGTTGTTAGATTTTTCCAACATTTCCCTACAAATGTGTGGAAACTGCTACATTGCTTTGCTTGGTATCACACTGTGCGTGCATGTAGTTAGTCATCAGCAACCATATGCTGGCCGTTTTTTTGCTCAAGTTTCTGTTGTTGTGTGTTACTATATTACAAAAATGTTGGTATTGTTTTGGATATTACTGTAGGACCATTTGTTGCACTCTTTTTTTTTTTTTTTTTCTTTTTTTTTCGTTGTTTTTTTTCTCTTCAGATGTCAAGAATTTTTGTGGATTTTAGTTTTTCTCTCTCACAACTTTTCCGATTATAAATGGCATTTCGTTGGTGAGAGAGAAAATAGAAAAAGCGAAAATGTTATCAAATAAAATTGTTCACCAAAATAAAGGCGCACGTGTATGTATGTGTGTGTGTGTGTGTGTGTGTAGCCACATACTTGTGTATATGTTATTCAGGTTATATGGTAACGTTTAAGATATATGTTCCCATTTTATGGTCACATAGTATGATCAAGTGCTGTTTCGTTTTTTATTTCTTTTTATTTTTTTTTATTTTTTTGAAATACTTTTCTGATGACATTTTAATGATTAAAAACGTTTTTTCTTTTATTACGGAAAACAATCGGGAAACGAAATAGAAATAAACTCTAATAGAAAAGCTATACATATATACAGTTTTATTTATTTTGCAAGTGTCGGTTTGAACAAATACATTATATCGTATTTCCATCTATAAAACTTACGTTTGAAAAAAAAAGAAAAAAGAACCAAGTGTCACTCATGTCGCTTTATTATGTCAAACGATTTTATGTGTATAACTGGCACTGATAATAATACTAAATGGATTTTGGCAGGGTTGACTTAATACGGCATGTAAACACACACACACATACACATTAACACACGTACAAACTTACTTGCACACAGCAGACGCATACATACACACATCATACTAATAGCTTTAGTAGTGGTTTACAAACGCATCAGTGTATAGTACCACTTGGCAAAGTTATACACAACTCGTATATAATATTATTACAGTTGTAACGATTTAACGTTTACAACACACACACACACACACACAGCGAAGAAGGGAGACTATAAGAGAAAATTGTTCGTACGCAAACACATACACACACACACACACAGTGAGATGCATACATCAATAACTTAACTCAAGCTGCTAATTTTTGGGCAATTGAATGAATGCCAACCAGTCAATGTGGCAGCGGACGACAACGTATATGATTAAATCGTTTGAAAGAGAAGGATAAATGCAAACGTCGTGTGTTGTTGTGCTACCCTTTTGAAAGTATACACAGAGAAATATAATGAAATTGCTTTGAAGTCCCATGGAGAGAGAGAGAGAGAGAGAGAAGGAGAGGGTTGGTTGGACACCCATTAAAAAACCCCCATGTAGTATGTATGTTGATGTGAACATACATAGTTAAGCGCACAAACTGAGATGAATGCTCACAGGAACGAACGCATAATAGTAGTCAAACAAATATTTCGAAATAAACGAGAAAACAGAAACAAAATGTTTAAGTTTTGTTTGTTGTTTATAGGACGCAAAGATATGCAACCAATGCACACATGTATGTGCATATAACAACTTGATATACTTTAAATGAACTCAACAAAGAAAATAAATAACATGTTTGGAACATGATCCATTATCAATGTAAAGAGTTTTACGTTTATGCTGTTATTGATGTTGTGCTGTACTTTAAACCAACCTAGATATTTATATATATATACATTAATGTCTGAATATATGAGAGAAGATAAATGCCCATGTAATCATTTCAGTTTTCTTTATATTATACCTTTACTTCAACGTTCTCCTCCTCCTCTTCTTAAACAACTTCGAATGACAATGCATTTTAAGTTTTTAGTAATACAAGTTTGCCAGTAATGCTGCCAGTAACTCTCTAGTCTGGTTTTAAAAAACTTAATTATATTTACAAATGCTAAAAAACACTTCAAAATTTCAAGGATATATATTAATAAAAAATGAAGTATATGAAGTATATAAATTTATTTAGACGGAGATGCATTGTTAAGAAAGGAAATCTCCTAGTTATCGGAAATTTCCGATGTGGTTAGAAGAGAATTCTGCATGTCCGTCGGCTCTCTCTCTCTCTTTCTTTCTTCTCTCTCTCTCCCTCTTTCTCTCTCTCTCTCCCTCTTTCTCTCTCTCTCTCCCTCTTTCTCTCTCTCTCTCCCTCTCTCTTTCTCTCTCTCTGTTTCTTTCTTTCTCTCTCTCTCTGTTTCTTTCTTTCTCTCTCTCTCTCTCTCGCTCTATCTCTCCCTCTTTCTCTCTCTCTCTCTCTCGCTCTATCTCTCCCTCTNTCTCTCTCTCTCTCTCTCTCTCTCTCTCTCTCTCTCTCTCCCTCTCTCTCTCTCTCCCTCTCTCTCTTTCTCTCGCTCTCTCTCTCTCTTTCTCTGATAATAACTTTTGCAAAATTACAAATATTGATATTAAAAATCCCAAATATAAACCAAAATTTGCCTCAAGCTTATCATACCCTTAACAGTTGAGAAATAGAAGTCAATCTCTTGAAAAAAACAAGACATTTTTTCTCATCTAAAACCACCAGATGATTACATGAAATTATAGTTCGCATCTTGATTATTACTGTCACTTTTTACTGCCTATCTTTCGGCAAAAAGCTTAATTATATTTATAGCATATATATTTTTCAGGCTTTTGTTGTTGTTGTTGTATAAATTCCTTCTGGTTTTAGTGTTATTTGCAAATTAAATAAAAAGTAATATAATTTTTCATTTTTATTTCTTTTAAAAGCAATAAATCTCTATAAAAATCTGCTTCACTCTTGTCTCCATATCTTACCATAAAAAAAATAACTTTTTTTTAAATGTCAGTAAATCTCTATAAATCTTTCAATGGCAAATAGAAAATTGTTAAAGCTAGAAGTCGTAAAACTTTAAATTTCCTTGATGTCGTTGTGGTGACTGTTATTGAGTAAAAAAATTTGATAAATTATGTTTCCTAAGTATATTCTTGCTGGTTAACTTTTGGTTTTTGCTTATGATTTTCGAAAGGAATATAATCGAGAAAAGATAATTTTATACAAAATTTAATTAAAAAAAAAAGGATCCGGATTTTTTAAATGCAATATTTAGCAAACATTGAATTTTCACCTACTTTCTAATTTGGATGAATTTAATCAGAATTCATATCTCATTTACAATATTATACAGTTTGCTAGTTGCCTCGAATCTGAGGTATTCGAAATTAAATCTCCATGACTTGTTAACACTTTTAGGCTGGTTATTCTGTTTCGGATAAAGATTACTTTTAAGCAAAATTGTTATTATTATTATAGTAATTATACATCAGACGGTTGCGGTAAAAATAAAAATATATTGAGCTTGTGTGGATGATGGACGGTGAGATATAAGCAAAACGTGAGATGTGTCCCTTTTCTTATTATTCCAATCGATTCAGGAGCATTTTGCGGATGACCATTTGTCCATGATAACAAAATCTTACTTCGAAGAACAGAAATTACTATTTTCAATATCTTTTGACAAACATCGATGATAAACGATAGTACTTACACATACTAAATGAATGTAAAAATCTTTACCTGTAATGTGAATAAATATTTTTCGAGTGGCCACGTCTATGTATCTCTATGTGCCGCAAAGTTTAAATATATTTTATAAATTTGGCAGAATTGACTCACTCACATTTCAACCTAAGAATGAATCCTTTTTAAAATAGACTGAAATGGACTACTTGTGCGATCCCTTTCCATATAAAAGCTTGTTTTGAAAAAGTCGTAATAGGAGAAAAATTTTGCTTTCTTTTTTTTTTTAATTTTTTCGACAAAACCATTAGTAAATAGAATTCCGTTGCATTAAAGCTAGAAGGTTTGCGAGATCTCTCCCATATACAGTCTTTCTTCGAAAAGAAAATAACAAATTAAAATTAGTAATAATGGTTTACATATATTGTCTCAATCGTTCCCTGCTAATGATTCAGTAGATCAATTATGTCGAGTGAAGTGTCAGCGAATTTTTTATAGAAAATGCTTTTTTTTTCGTTGTAAACTAATGTGAATAAATTATATCACTTTGTGGTTAATCAGGGCATAATTGAAAATGGCATTAGTTAATTATATGGAATACATGCAAAAAACGGAGAAAGGAATTCATGCCAAATGTGCTTTAAAGGACATATTACTATAAATAGTAATTAAAAAGTATCAACAATCCAATGAAAACTTCGAAGGCCAGGTTTTATTTTTAAAAATGCATGGAATCGGTCAAGTCCTTTCGTGCTCTAAATTACGATTACATCTTCAGAAATTATTATCGGCATCAGTATTAAATTTCTTCCTTTTCAGTTCTCTGTCAATCTCATTAAAAGGCTTTCTTAACACTCTTTCGAATTATTTACATTTTTTTTTTCGTTATTGTGCTCCATTGTTCCAATCTGCAAGCTTTTCTACTGGGCTATCATTTCGCAGGATATTTGTTAACAAATGCTTCAGGTATTTACGTTTGTCTAGCTAGGCCTCTATTGTAGATAAGAATTCGCTAAAGAACACCATGGACTGTCTTATATAATTTAAATATATATATATATATATATTATTTTGTAGAATAAGATAGAGAGAGAGATAACAAGAAAAGTCCCTTGTTGCACTTTCCTCGCCTTTCATTCAACCTTAGTAATTGTATAGTTTTGCCGTCTATTTGACATAAAGCTTTAAGTAATTCTTAGTAGAACTCCTTTCCCTGCAATATCGATTAAATATTGACAATGAAACCAATGATTTGTTGTAAATTCTCTGACGCTAAGATTACTAACTTTACATAATTACATGACTTGCTGCTACGTCAGCTATGATTTAGTCCTTTTCACTTGTGTATTAGATTATAATCTCATATTCCTGAATTGTACAAAAGTCCTTAATGTATACATCAATTAACATTAACCAGCTTTCATGATAGGTTCATATCTCTAAAGTTTGTCAATCACTAGCAGTAAATCCTAAAATTAAACCATTTTTTTTATCCAACTCTTCTTATTTGTTTGCCTGAAACGTACAATTGCTTTGGTCAACGAATAAATTGTCGTTTAGTATTAGCTACACTTTGTGAATGTAGTTCAATGTCTCGTAGATTGTCATTCAATTTGCTCGTGACATACGAAAAGAGTTTAAGTTTCTTTAAGAAAAATGGTTACAACGCTTTGTTTTGTATTGCATGAGGTTTTTTTTATAATTTATGTAAAACATTCTCATGGCGGACACTTCTTTATTTATTTATTTTTATCTTTTTTTTTCTGGTTCGACCAATATTACCTCTGCCAATAGAATCTATTTTAACACCCAAACCGTTTGTTGGTTTTGGTTTCTATGTAACATCTTGTTCTGTTTGCTCTGTTTTTTTTTAATGGAATTTTCTTGTTTCAATTTTTAATTTGTTGTGTTATCCTTACTATGTCTTTAAAATTCAATGTTCTTTTACAACAGTTATTGCTCTGTTGTATCCCTATTGCTTGCTGCAGAGCAGAGCAAGGATAGAGTAAAACAAATCTTAATTAAAAATTCATGTCATTAGGCTCCATTTTTAAGTGCATTTTAAAGGCACCCTCCACTCTTCCCACGTGTAAAAACAAATCACTTATATAAGGAACAGTAAAAGCTTCATATAAATTTATGATCTTTTTTCCGTACGCCTGCACTCGCATTTAGTAAATTATGGTGTTTTTTTTTTTAAAAAAAAGAAAGAAAAAAAATGAAAAGAACTACCGTCCACCCCTGCCCTACCTAAGCATAGAAATACAAATGTATTTTCAGAATTGCTTTTATTCTGTGTCTTCCTTCCTTTTTCTTTCCTTTTGTTGCTTCTCATCACCAAGAAGAGCAAGTTCTTCTAATTCTTATGCTGAAGAAAGATATGTAAATACTGCTGAAATTAATAATGTTTTATGTTTATTTATCTACCATGGTATTTACCAAAAATATCCTCTCAGATATGCTACAATATTTATTATAATATTTGCGTTAAAAAGTCGACTTTAAAAATAAACTTATTAAGCAAAGACGAAAATAAATTTTATCATATTTTTAAGAAGTTATTATTTGTTAAGAAAGTTGGCGCTTGATACTAAAAATCATATAAAAATTTGATTGAATGGGAAGGTGGGCCAGAGATGTTCCGATCCCGGATTTCGTAGGATCCCGATCCTACGTTTTACCTGGGCCGTAGGTCTCCCGGTCCTGGATATCGTAGGGTCCGGAACCAATCTGGTACATGGGTCATTGGTCACTCTATCCCGGATTTCGTAGGGTCCGGGACCTGTCTAGTACGTGGGCCATTAGTGACCCTGTCCCGGATTTCGTAGGATCCGGGATTTATCTTGTAAGTGGCCCATAGGTATCCGGGTCCAGAATTTCGTAGGATCCCGATCCTAAGTTGTACGTAGGCCATAGGTCTGCCGGTCCCGGACTTCGTAGGATCCTGGAACTATCTGGTACGTGGACCATAGATCCCTTTTTTTATATACTGCAGACCTATAGATTGATTACGACATACTTTTTCTTGAGAAGAGACCATCAAATAAGAGTAATTAGCAGATCATATAATATTACTCAAAATTAGAATCATTTACCGTTGACCGTCTTATGGATTTCAAATACTTGTACGTTATGGGGATCTTTTTTGTTGATAAGGGTTAAAAACGACTTTTCTGACTGCTGTCAGATGAACGAGATGAACGAGAAAGACGGATGGAGTAAAGACAGAGATAAAGAGAGAATGATATGATATGACTACCTTCACTCAATAGTTAGCAATCACTTGATGCGATGCATATTTCAGAATCTTAAATCTTAAAAATACAATATGTGAAAACTTAGAAGTAAATTGGTAAGTCCGTGCGTTTTAAGGCAAAAAAAAAAATTCATAGATCACTGTTTATATTTATATAATAAAAGAAAGAAGAATGTCTTTAAATTGTAAGAATTTTAAATCTTATGAAAATTGTAGCATATACGTTGGCTCGTTGTTATCTTGTAAATGTTGCCTAGTTTTCAGGCTAAACGGTACAATAACTTTCTTCTATTAAATTACAAATACGAGAATATTTCAGATCTGCTTAAGTTCTCTGGTTAAAATTTATGTATGTTTTGAAATTTAACAATAAGCAAACCCATCTCTATCATTACACTCAATACTTGAAAAAAAAAAAATGCTTTATATTTCTCATCCACCTTCTAGGAGCCAGCCTAACAATGTAATATTTTATTAAAGCACACTCTAAACGTTTTCTCAAGATATCAATATATTTTATTTATAAAAACAGTAAAACAGTAAAAACGAACTTTACTTTTGCACAATTTCTGTTCTCTTTAATATAGCAAGCAAAAGGTGACAAATATAAAAATGTTTTATGGGACACAAAGACATTCAAAATTTTTAACCTCATAGTAGCACGCGTACATGCTGCTCTACTGACATTCCTACAATATATAAAATTTACTTGGTCAGGCACAAACAGTGCTGTCTACTCACACATGATATTCCTCAACATAGAAATAAATCACCAAGAGGAGTGCGAGTCAAGAATTAACGGAGATGACACGACATGTACGGACAAATGTGCAAGAAAGAAAGAAAGAAAGGCAAAGAAAATAAAAAGACAAAAAGCGAGAGAACGAAAGAGAAACAAACTGCTAAGCTACCACATATGTGTTTGGTATGCAAGTACTGCATCGTGGGTATGCCGTGACTGCCAGCCTTACATACTTGCATATAAAGGGGATGAATGAATGTTATGCAAGCACACACACACACACACACACATGCATACATTTTACAATATATAAATCTTGATAATATGCAACTTGTCGCCTTATTGTCGTTGCAGAATAAGTAGTACGAAGAGTACAATAAGAAAGCAAATGTTTGTATGTTGTTGTTGTTGTTTCTCTCTATGCATAAGCTTCATTTTTGCTATTGCTGGTACTGCTGCTGGTGACAATGTTTTTATGGACGTTATATGCTGTATCTTTTTTTTAAAAGGCTTTTCTTTAAGCCATTGTTTGTATGAAACTTGATTCCATATTGCACATATAAAATAAATGTGTATATATATGCGTTTATATGCGCAGAGATCGGGGAATATGCAAGCATTTTGAAGTTTTCTGAAACCTTTTTCTCGTTTTCCTGTAACAAACTTTTTTACCAAATGGGATTTTACTATCTCTCTCTCTCTCTCTCTCTCTCTCTTTCTCTCTCTCCATAATATTTTATATATATATATATATATATATATATATGTGTGTGTCTTATTTAAATAATTTGTATTCATAGATCTTTTTTATCTCCCTCTTACTCTCGGGCCTGTCTGTCTTTCTCTGTCGATATCATCTCTATGACTTTGGCAGAATGCACTTGCTCCTCTAAATATCCCTTATGTCGCTTGTAATACATAATGTTTTCTAGTTGCCACTACTAGTACATCGTTTCATATTATTAAGTGTCTGCCTGCTTTCGGTAAAGCTTCATAAAAGTCATTGAAAACAGTTTCAATTTCTTTGACTTTCTTTCTTTCGTTCGTTACACAGAGCACACAACAAAACAGTACCACTTTTTCCTTTTGTTTGAGGAGAAAAAAAAAATTTCTCTGCGCACTACTAGAGACAAATGTTTCGAGCGTATGCTAATTTTTTCATTTTGTTTGAACAAAATTCATAAAGACGACATACTCCCTCCCGAGTATTTGTCTACAGTAATCTTAAACGATATAAAATTATATGAATTTCTGCATCTATCATTCGCTGTTGTTGTTGTTCAATGGTTGTTACAAACTTGATTAATAATGATAGCTAGAATTCGTTGTAAAAAAAAAAGAAACTTATTGCGATATATAATTGTATTAAAATTGTACTCTCTTAATAAGTCTGTCCCTAACGTCTCACTTATGCAATTAACGTCCAGTATCCAAGGTTCACCTGAAAGTGTATACCGAGCACTTTCTCGTTTTCCTTGTTGCTTTTTTTTCTTTTTTTGTTTAATATGAAAATTGGAAAAATTTTCAACTTTATATTTTCTTGTAGATGATTTCCCATTTTCATAACTAAATAACTGTACACAAGTATACAAACGGTTTGCCTTTGATTCACAGACATAACTAAAAAGAGATACTTTAGTTCTAGATGGAAACGTACACTGTGCACGTACATATATTTTAATAATTTTTTACTTATATTTCTTACTTTTTCTCGACTCTTGTGCAAAAATAACTACCGTCGTCTTTTTATAGTCGGAATGCTTGCCTCGCATAACATCTCTACAGTTGTGTCTGGTCTAGTTTTCTTTTATATATGTATAGTTTTCCCTTTTATATATAAACACACACATACATACACACACGCACGTATGTATGTATGCCGTAACATCCGTTGCTTTGAAAGTACATATTTGTATGCAAGTACAAGTACAGTTGGTTTGTGTATGTATTCATTTTAGTACAACACAATGACATTCAATTAGTGCCTTTTGTATGTGCGTATACACATGTACGCATAGAGGGTATGTGTCGCCTTAAAATAAAAAAAAAAGGAAAAAATTGAAAGGAAAAATTAAGAAATTTTCTTTCTCACTTTTCACACAAATTTAATACAATGTATGTGTGAATTTTAAATTGAATTTATAACTAAATATGTGAAAATTTAATTACTACGTATCTACTCCGAACATCATGTGTAGTAAATTTTTTGATAAAATTTGAAAAACGTTTTCAAAAGAAAAAAAAAACAATGCCTTTAATCGAAAGATTTTCTATGATTTTAACCTGACTCTTAAAAGTAGGCAACATATTTAAGGACACTAATTAACAAACACAGCGAAAAATGGTTGAGGGTTAGGTGGTGGTTAGATTGTGTGCTTTAGCTGCTTAGAAGCAATAAATTAACTGAACGAAGCGGTATGTGTGGTTTAGAGAAACTTTCTCGTATATTAATCAATCATTCAAAATCAAACACATAGTGTGTTTGCAGCTGAATTCATTTTAGATAAATGAATTTTTAATTTAAAATTTTGTTTTTTTTTGTTTTAAAACTATACAAAAAATATTCGCAGTAATTTAAAATTCAAATTTTAAAAAATATTGAGCGTATTTAGAATAAAATAATTTTGCAGTTTTTAAAAAAATTTTCTTTGTTAGGTCACTTTCATAACTTAAAAACTAATGAAAGTTTTTGAAGTGACAGTAAAAAGATGTTCACATATGAGATATAAAACTTTCATTTGCTGTGACTCTCTTTTTGTACAAATTTTTCTTCTTTACGCAATATTCTATTGAAAAACCAATACATGGTGTCTTAGAGAATGATTGTTTTGCCCATTGCGTGCTTCTTTCTTATTTATTCTTTGTAATAGTAACACACATTGACCTTTCACTTTACTATTCTTAGAATTATTAGTATTTGTGTAAAGAATGTTACGTAAGGCATTAAGTGTTGCCAGATGCCATTACACGTTTGATTATAATTAATGCCAAAAACATTTTGTCATTTGAGTACGATTCGTTGTATTGGGTTAAAGTTACTTAAAAATGTGATCTCAACGTAAAGGAAGAAAATATTTCGTAAAAATTTTTGTGCGATGATTTATTACGATTTTCAACATGGATGACTAACACGGAAATGCATTCATTAAGTTTTAATTTTGGCCATGAAGACTGGTCTTACTTTGCCAGTGTGAAACAGTGGTACAATGGAGTTTAATCGTAAGCACCATTTGCTCATCGATAAAATTCGCAAAGCTCGTTCAAATCAATTTTTATGTCAGCAAAATTCGTTGTTGTGCTCAAATTAATCATGCAAGATCGATATGTGAGATAATGTTTGTTTGGCTGAGACAACTTCAGGCCTTAGTTGCACCAGCATATATATGAAATATTGAATAAACATTTAGCCGTGAAAGTGTTTGGTTCTCCTTGGATTCCACATAATTTAATAAAAGCCTACGAAATATGCGATTGTCCCTTGGTGTGCAAACAAATATTTAAGAAATGCAATGGCTTCAAACGGTGTACATAAAATTTTAACACAAAACTAACGAATCAGAGATCTTTGCATATGAGCCAGTGGGTAGACAGTAGTCGATTGAATGAGTGAATCAAATCAAATTATTCGCGCTCAAAGCGCTTCAAAAGAAATTGTTGCCATTTTTTCGAAACAGCTCGTCAAATGGTGCCACATAAAACGAAAATCAACAAGCACCGTCGGATCGTTCGCCATTAAAACAATGCCATTTCTCGCTCACACATGTGTCTTCTAATAACCGGTTATGTAAATACCAAAAAATCTAATTATTAGGTCATACCATTACTATGTACGGTCTTTTGTCTTATCGGACAGCTTACGGATGCTCTTGCAGTAGAAGCTTCATGATCTCGAGAAGGAATAATCATCGGCCCATTTTCGCTTATCTTCAACCTTTGTGAACCGCTGTTCTGGTGAATAAGAATGCATCGATTTGAAGTGGTAATCAAAAGTGGATTGGTCCGGAGAATAAACCGCAATCGGGAGAAGTTCTTTGCCTAAGCTGAAGATTAATTCCTGGTTTGCTTTGCTGTGAAAGTTAGTTTTTTCTTTGCTTGATGCATGCAAAATGGGTTTTCCGTGACTGGTCTTCTTTCCTCGAATTCACTTAGTTTGATTATTTGGTCTTAATATCGTTCAGTTCTAACATCTTCATCAGGTTTTAAAAATTTGCAGTAGATGATTCCTTTCGTCGCACAGTAGCACTTTCTGGTCGTGAATATTCGACTTTGCAAGATGCAAGGCGTAAATGGTTATCCTGGATCAATCCTTGCTTCTTTTCGATTAAAATTACGAATTTTTGTTATCGCTCGTAATAATTCGATGAAAATAACCCTTTCACTCTTTTATAAGGATTTGACAAATATAAGCAGATGTTAATTCTTCAATTTTTGTTCTCTTCAATTACATTGGGTACCGTTTGAATTATGTTGTATACCACAAATAATGACAAAATCTAAGCAATAGATTAAAAAAAAATATAAGCCGAATCTCAATCCAAAGTGTGTTTTCTTTACGTTTACTTTCGGAAATACAAAATGGATAACCTGATATATAGACTTATAGATATACACAGAATAAAATGGAGAGCGCATAATGATATATATTAATTCGTGAAACACAAATAATAAAAAAAAGAAATACTTTCATTTCTGAATATATTCCTCTTTATGTTCAGCGTTTTTTCCAGCGATTCTCCAATTCATTTATTACGTATCTAATGTAATTTCTTAGAGAGCATCAATATACTCACTCATCTACTTGTGCTACAATTTTTTTCCTTTGATGAGAAAAGTGCAATATTTTTGATGTTTTTAGTAACCTCATAGACTCAGTGAGAGTGGACGAGGGGGAGAGATATAGAGAGATAGGGAGAGAAAGGAGTAGAACAGAACAAAAAAAATCCTTCAATACTTCATAGCATTCTCCTCCTTCCTCCCATCCTTCAATTTAACTTTTGCAAGGATAGTTGATTTAAAAGATTAGAGCAAGACTTCGATGTTGTATTACTTCCTTGAAGGTAATACAACAACAAAACTAGTTTCATATTTTTTTTTTTCTATAAGAAAGAACTCATTTCTATTCTATTGTTTGAAAAAAGATCAAGACTTTAGTTGAAAATTTTTAAAGTTTTAAATTCAAAGTATTTAAAAGAAAATTATCCAAATACCTCTGCCGTACACTTTTCTCAATTCCAAATTTTTTTTTTAAAACTTAATGGGTTCCATCTTCCCTGCCGGCCGCAATCATATCAAGTAGACATGGTCAGATGTGGACAGCAACAGTCCATACGAAAGGGCAATGATGAGAACTACTCCCCCGACATAGATTCTACGAACGTTTTTTGGGTTCGAAAATGATTTTTCTTTCTTTAATTTAATTATCGATAGATCTTTTGTGTACAATTTAAATCGAGAGGTTGATCTGAAATTCCTAATGTCCTACAATGCAGGAAGCAACTCTAGCTTGTAACACTTTTATAAGTCCATAGATAAACTTCTTTTTTTAGTTCATTATTTAGTTCATTATTTAATATTTATTTTATAATTTTTTAATGTTTGTTGACATACTTTGAATGGATGTGCATTATGAATGGTGTCTACTCATAGATGATGTGAAGAAGTATTTTCCCATTTTTGCAGCTTATCATTTATTCGATTAATGCTGTATCGATTAATTGTATCCGTAACATTCGATTAATTGCGTTTGTCAAATTGCCCTCAGAAGAATATTCGAGCTGCATTAGAGGTTTGTTGTTCACAATACAAGATATAAAATTGTTAACGTGTGAATAATGGATGAATCAACAGACTGAGAATGAACGGAGAACTAAATTCGGAATATGTACGTATTGTGTTTGCTCTAGTAGCCTTCGAAGTAATTTCTTCGCCCTTCTCAAATGCAATGATAAAAGTAGTATCTAACCATACTAACATTCATTTCTCTCTCAATTATTCGATTTAAATTATATTTAAGATAAAAAGTAATGTGTGCTTTAAGGAAAAGTTATTTTCTTTTTAAATCTTTTATTTAATTAAATTTTTACTTTTAAATTCAATTATGTCAATATGAATAGTAAAATATACAAAATCTCAGGAGGCGTTAGTTATTACTTATAAGCCAGCTTATGTTCGAAATATTTCTCTTTATCATCTTCGTTCATTCTCTTAGGAATTTATGTTCTTCGCTATTCGTTTTAATATACATATGAAATATATGTGTATGTGCATGCGTATGTGAACAGCTTATATATGTTTACTCGCGTTACGTACGTATTCTAAACATGTTTTACTAAATTCACATATATGCATATTTGCAATACTGTCGTTGTTGTTGTTGCGTCGGTTGTTATAAATATTTTATTAGATTTCTCACAGCACGATACTTGTGTGTGCACATATGAGTCTGTGTATAACTACAACTAAATTACTTATAACGTATAGTTAGTTAGTTAAAGGCCGTTACTTTACATATATGTAGGTGAAGTCAAATTTTCATTTATATCATATTTTTTTCGTATATATAATAAGATTTACAAGAAAGTTCTATTGAATAAATATATAAGAAAATTAAATGCAAAAACTTTTGATTTATGGTTTGCGGCTTAATGTGCATATATTTATATAAATAAATAAAGAAAAAGTGCGAAAGTAGAGGTATAGATTAAAAGATCGAAAATAAATAAAGAACATAACAAGCATTTTACTATTTTTATAATGAATCTCAGAAATCTGTAGACTCGTAGAAGGCCCAGCATATTCATTCGTTTTGCTTTCTAACTCCTTTTCTCTAGCTAAGTTCAATTAGTCAGAACATCTCGATTAATTCACTCTCCGTCAGTGTTTCTTACATTAAATTATCAAGTTTTTTAGCAATTTTTCATTCATTCATTTTTGATTGCCTTAATTTATTTTAATATCCAAACAGTGGTTCGTCCAATAATAGAATTCAAATCTGTCAATGTGTAATGGTGTACAATGCTTCCATGCGGATAGGATAATAAAGAGAAATTTATGGCAAAATACAAACGAGATTTTTTCAAAATAACACATTGTGCTAACGCCACCTGTTGATCTAAACTATCTGAGTTAGAAAAATATTTATATAAATGCTGTCAAATCTGCATGACATTTTGAAAATAAAGGAAATATTGAACTAAGTACCATCATATCATAGAGTTCAGTTTTAAATTTGATAAAAGTTTTACATTTGTTGTAATCAAATGTCTTTGAAACAACAATTTATTCCATACTGATCGAATATTTCGGCTTCCGAAAGTGTCTGTGACTAGATTTCTAATTAAAAATTGTATTTTCGTTATCAATCATCCGTAGCATTCACCTGATTTAGTACGAAGCTTTTCTAAAATAAACATTGGCGGATGGGCAAAAAACTTTATGTTGAAGCGTAGACCATACGAAAAGCTTGCCTCGAAATTCTCAAAGTCATTTCGAAAGACCTTGCAAGAGATTCGTATTTTTCAAATTTTTATCTTTTTATTTCTTTATAAAACTTGCTTTTTTTTACTTTTTTCTCTTAGTGAGAAGATCTTCTTTAGTGTCAAATTCAGAAATAAAGATCAGAAAACCTGATAATTTCAAAAACATCCATTCGAATATTCTTTTGTACACAATTAACTAAACTAAATATCCGCATATTTGTTTGATAATCAAATTAACAAATAGATTGCAATAATCTAAGAAAAAATCCCAAAAATTATGTTCTCTGCCAAAAACACTGACAAAAAAATAGTAAAAGTTAATTGCCGCAAACTCTATGCAACCGAATTGCGTATCCAAAATCCTTGAATAGATTGAAGAGGGCAAGATTTGCTGTATCAAAAACACGCATTAATGTATCAAAAAGAAAACAAGTAAGAAAATTATATTCGGTCGTGTCGAATCTTTTATACCCACCAACTTTATCTTAAAAAAAGGGGGGAAATTAAATTTTAATAGGTGGGAGTGGGAAAGATTTTTTCTATTTTTATGGAATATTGTAGAACACAGCCAGTCATGGAATACCGTGGAAACCAGCCAGCGCAAAACAGCCAGAAAATATAAGTGTTTTCAGCTTATACTATAGGCGTGGTCTGTGGTGGATTTGGTCTATTTTTAATACCAAACTGCGTGCAAGAACTTTCGATGTTTCTGCCAAATTTAAAGTCGATATATTCCTTTTAAAGGCCAGGAGAATGTTTACGACAGACATTACACAGACGGGCAGATGGCCATGCTTAAATCGATTCTAAATTTGATGCTGATCAAGAACATATATACTTTGTGGAGCTTTCGAAGTTTCCTTCTTGGCATTATATATATTATCTATGATCTATCTACAAGTAAGAAATCGAAAAAACATTTGAAAAATGATTATTTAATCTCGACATCGATCTCCAATTGAAATCATTCAATTATGTCTCACGATGAACCTTTTCTAAAATTTGGTAAATTTTGAATTTTTATGATTTGTATGATTAAACCAAAAAACCCGAAGCGATTTTGGAAGAAACGTACAAGAAGTTCTTTATGATAAGAGAAAAAGTAAGCAAAGCTTATTGGTTCGAAGCGAACTAACTTTCATGTATATCACGTACTTTTTTACAATTAAGTGAAAATACATTTTATTTCCATTAAATTTAGATATATTCATTATTATTTAACTGCGCCTGCGAAATTTAGGAAAAATATTAAATATCAATAGAATAATTTTTATGAATATTTGTAGGCAGGCAGTCGTTGTTTAAAATTCGTTCTAAACCATACCTCAAGGTAACCAAGCACATTATGGCCATATAGGCTTTTCCCTTTTTCCTACTTCTTTTTACTTACTCTCTGTAACAACTATCGAAGTTGAGGGCTGTATTCACTTTGTCGAAACTTTTGCAGTCTCTACAAGACATTTTCACAGATCCTATAAACTATATATATGCAGTATATAGTCAATATTAAATTCTAAATCCTCCTAAAAATGCCTGTCCTTCGGTCTGTTGTCCACCTTTTTATTTTTCTCTCTTGGCAAAAGTTAAGATATCGGATTCAAATTCTAAAAAAAACATCGAAAGTTCTTATCGATATTGAAAACAGGCTAATCGGTCGAAGAACGTAAACTGAAGCTTAAAAATTTTCTTTTTATATTTTGTACAATCATAGCTCACAGGAGGTATAATAATCAACATTTTCACATATACTTCATTATTCATTTTATAGTACCTACACAAAAAGGGAAAAAATGGACCACGCCTCTTTGCCAATATTATAGAGTATCGAGATTTCATTTTTTCCCGACTTTTTTTCAAATGCAGAGATGTAAAATATTCAGCAGCAGCTGAATATAGTTGTCGTACTTTTTTTTTTTATATCGAAATGATATCTCACTCAAAAGTCATTCGAAAACAGGTAAAAGAGAGAAGAAAGGTTACTATATCAGTAATATAGGCACATAAATGAAATTTCCTTTTGTGGTCATATTTGGAAACTAATGCTTCTCATGAATATAATTTGAAATACGTAAAGGTTTTTCTTATTTTCTTCACTTTTATATTAAAAAAAAAAAAAAAATCCTTATATATGTAAATTTCGAGTATTGTCTTTCGGGGTTGTTTCAGGGTTATTCCATCTTACCTCTTCTGCTCTACAAATAGAAAAAAGGCATAGATTTAGATTAAAGTCTATCTACAAAAAAGGAAATAAAAATTTATTATACTCAGCTTAAATTGAACGCGTTACGCACGCATACATCATTTTATGCTTTTGGAAGCGGAAGCGCGTTTGAGTTAAATAATAATTATTTTTTTCAAATTTTCTTCAATATCGATATTTGTTGTAAATTAATTTTCACATTATTTCGAAATGTTCGTTTCCAATTTTTTTTTTCTTCAATTTCAGACCTGAATATACGAAGAAAAAAATTTTCAAATGTAATCTTTAAGTCAATTGCATGGAATTATGCGTGCAAAGCCTTCTTTTTGCGATTTTGTTTAGAACGGGCAAATGTATTGTCATGACTAAATCACCGTACAATTCATTCTTGGTCAAAAACTTGCTCATCAAGAAAACATGTCTAATGCTTATATGATATATGCGTCCTTAAAGGAAGAGGAAATTTATGGTATCATGGTGGTACTCCTTCACGGAAAGAATATTAATAAATTATCATATAAAACTCGAAAATAAATTGTATCGAAATCGCCTAAGAGAAGAGAGGAGAAGTCAGTTAGTATAGAGAGAACTTCAGATGATAATTATTTTTTTTTTAAATTTTAAAAATTTTGAAAACAAAAAAAGATATAAACGAAAAAAGTTTTAATTGAATATTTTTTACGTCTTTACTGCAATTTTAGCACAATAAAATAAAAGCATAGTGACTGAAAGGAGAGTGGGATATAATTTTAATTAAATTTTCTGACACTGCGTTAAAAATGGTTTTTAATTTAAATACATAGAAAATTTTTTTATTTCCTAAAAGTTATATCCTAATAATTATCTTAATAAATATTTTTCTAAAAGTGAAAAAAACAAACGAAACAATAATAAAAATAAATATCCAAAATGTGTTAAAGCAAGTAAAGAGACCTTAGATCAAAGCTTTTAATTTAATAAAATTAAATATTTGATTAAAAAAATTAAATTTATGTTATCAATGAAGTTAGTTGCTTTTTGTATATTTGTAGATTTCTAATTGAGGTACAAATATACAAAAAAAAAAAAGATAAAATATGCTTTCATGTGTTTTATTACTACTTTTTGCTGCATTTTAAAATATTTTGAATCTTTGGCTTACTTAGGCTGACCAAAAAAAAAATATACCTTATGAGAGAATTACAGAATTAGTTTCGATATTGGAAAATAAATAGTAACGATTTCTTTATATTCAAAGAGACGATCAAGTTTTCACAAAAACTATTAGACGTTTGCCGTCAGACAGCTCAATTTTAATTTTTGGATATCAAAGTCGCCTGAACTGCAAACAATCGTGGTCCAAGTCAAACGGACTATTGAAATTAAATAGATATGTCATTAAGTCCATTTTGAATAGTATATTATAGCCGCTCTATCTCCACGAAACGAGCACTGAAAGAAAATAGAAAACTCAGCAGATGCAATTAAAAAGATTACTAAAGAAAAGCAAAGTCTTGATAAAATGCAGTAATAATGGGCCAAGCATTCCTAGATGCGTCACGAAATCATCAGAAGTATCAAACAAGACTCTACTATCCCAGCCGCGTTCTATTCATCAAATTTATTTCAATCCATAACTCGAAGCAAAGTATGAGTCCGTTCGCATATAAACTCGTTAAAGGTCCTTCGCCGCGACATTTCTAAGTTGCTAGAAAGATGATATAAGAGTCAGCGATAGAGACACGATAGTCATAGGTTACTAGAAAGATGAGGAAATGTTGGGGTTAACAATAGACATTTTTGCAGAACATAATAAGGATTATAGGAAAAAGGAAACACCTGCCTTTTTGAAACAACAGAAAACGATGGAAATAAATTTGCAAACAGTACTGAAAAGTTGTCGAAATGCATTACTTTTATCAAGAATAAAATAAAAAGAGAAATAGATGCCCGTACCACATGAAAATACTGGACTGGAAGGGGATTATTTATTATGAGTTGCTTCCATATGGCCAAACGCTAAATTCTGATCT